>JBBBDQ010001025.1:0-89922 GCA_037127315.1 Ascarosepion bandense | reverse complement strand
TGCTTTCTTGCAATTAGAACAAAGTCTGTGATTGCATTTTAGTTGCTGAGTTTCAGGCATTTTAGATTTGCATGATAGACAAGTTTCCACATTAATGTCAGTTCTTGAAATAGAGAGAAAAATTTATCGAATTAGTATGATTTTCTCAAATACAAGGCTCAGTCAAACATTTTTCACAATATATAATTAGGTTTGTCACACTGCTTTCTGCTCATGTGCTAGTACTATTGTAATCACATGATCAAAAGCTGTTTTTCTATTGTTACAGTGTAAACATGGCCGCTCAGCTAGCAGTGTGCACCAAAGAGAAACAAAAAACAGTGATCTAATTTCTTTGGTTGGAATGCTACCCAACAATCTGAAGCCTGCAATTCATGCTAAACACCAAAGCTTATTGTTAAAAAAAAAAGTTTTGTTGTTGCATGACAATGCATGCTCACATATGGCTGTCCACCCTGTTAAAACCATTGACCAATTAGATGTTGAGGTGCTGGAACACCCTACCTACCACCCAGATTTCATACCTTTCAGCTATCACTGTTTTGGACCACTGAAAAATGCTTTATGAGATTGTTGATTTACTATGGATAAAGAAAAAGTGCATAAATGGCCCTGTGACCAAATAAAGTCCTTCCTTTTGGAGGAAATACACAACATTGTGGGTCACTGGACGAAGTACATTGAGAAGGGAGGAAATTCTGTAGCAAAAAATGACGTATTTGTTTAACCTTTGCTTTTGTGTAAATAAATTGAAAAAACAAGAGTGTGAATAATTTTTTTACTTTCTTTTGTATTATTTTCATCTTCTGTGATTGAATTTTAGCAGCTGAAACATTTTATATTTGCACTTTACAATAGTTTCCACATTATCGTTAATGAAACAACGAGAAACAGTTTTTTCAAATTAGCATGATTTCCTCAAATGCTTTTTTATATTTTTTTGCTAGTGTAACATTCTGTGTTTACATTGACATGATTTTCTCAAATAATTTAAAACTTTTTTGGTGGTGTAACATTCTGTGTCTAAATTGGCATGATTTTCTCAAATATTATTTTTATATATTTTTTGGTGATGTAAGATTCTGTGTCTAAATTGACATGATTTTTTCAGATATCATTTTTATATTTTTTGCTGGTGTCACATTCTTTGTCTAAATTGGCATGATTTTCTCAAATATTATTTTTATAATTTTTGCTGGGGTAACATTCTGTGTCTAAATTGGCATGATTTTCTCAAATATCATTTTTTTGGTGTTAGATTCGTTAGCTAAACTGGCATGATTTTCTCAAAAATTATTTTTTTAATTTTTGCTGGTGCAACATTCTGGGTCTAAATTGGCATGATTTTCTCAAAAATTATTTTTATATTTTTTGGTGGTGTAACATTCTGTGTCTAAATTGTCATGATTTTCTTAAATATTATTTTTATATTTTTTGGTGATGCAACATTCTGTGTCTAAATTGACATGATTTTCTTAAATATCATTTTTATATTTCTTGGTGGTGTAACATTTTGTGTCTAAATTGGCATGATTTTTTCAAATATCATTTTTATATTTTTTGCTGGTGTAACATTCTGTGTTTAAATTGGCATGATTTTCTCAAAAATTATTTTTATATTTTTTTGGTGGTGTAACATTCTGTGTCTAAATTGGCATGATTTTTCAGAAATCATTTTTATATTTTTTGGTGGTGTAACATTCTGGGTCTAAATTGACATGATTTTCTCAAATATTAATTTTATATTTTTTTGGTGGTGTAATATTCTGTGTCAAAATTGGCATGATTTTCTCAAATATTATTTTCATATTCTTTTTGGTGGTGTAAAATTCTGTGTCTAGATTGACATGAGTTTCTGAGATATCATTTTTATATTTTTTTGCTGGTGTAACATTCTGTGTCTAAATTGGCATGAGTTTCTCAAATATTATTTTTATATTTCTTTGTTGTGTAACATTCTGTGTCTAAATTGACATGATTTTCTCAAATATCATTTTTTTTCTTGTTGTTAGATTCCGTGTCTAAATTGGCATCATTTTCTCAAAAATTATTTTATATTTTTTTGGTGGTGTAACATTCTGTGTCTAAATTGGCATGATTTTCTCAGATATCATTTTTATATTTTTTGGTGGTGTGACATTCTGGCATGATTCTTGGCATGATTTTCTCAAATATTATTTTTATAATTTTTGGTGGTGTAAGATTCTGGGTCTAAATTTGCATGATTTTCTCAAATATTATTTTTATAATTTTTGGTGGTGTAAGATTCTGGGTCTAAATTTGCATGATTTTCTCAAATATTATTTTTATAATTTTTGCTGGTGTAACATTCTGTGTCTAAATTGGCATGTGTTTCTCAGATATCATTTTTATATTTTTTGCTGTTGTAAAATTCTGTATCTCAATTGGCATGTGTTTCTCAAATATTATTTTATATTTTTTGGTGGTGTAGCATTCTGTGTCTAAATTGACATGATTTTCTCAAATATCATTATTTTTTATGTTAGATTCTGTGTCTAAATTGGCATGATTTTCTCAAAAATTATTTTAATATTTTTTGCTAGTGTAACATTCTTTGTCTAAATTGGTCTGATTTTCTCTCATATTACTTTCATATTTTATTGTGGTGTTACACACTATTCTGTGTCTAAAATAGAATAGAATAAGTGAGGGCTAACGGATAAAAAAGAAGATCTAATTAAAACGAGACATGCAGGTTACTGAAAATATAATGCATTTCTGAAATATGGTTTATTTTATAGGGTTCGAGAAGGAAGCCAAAAGATGTGCTGGTGCCTTTTCATTGGTCCATGAATGGGGAAATCTGTGATAAGTGAGAAGGTGAAATTTAATCGTAGAAAAATTCCTTCACTCAAAATTTTTCAATGAGAATTATCACATTGTATGAACATGGGCTTACAAATGTAAAGATTGGTATATACTTATCACTGACAAGTACTTGTCAAAATTTCTCTACTGGGGACAATAAAAATGGACAATGTAGACCATATGCATTGTGTGGTTTACTACTACAAAAAAAAGATTCCTTGCGAAAAGACAGCTGATTTGATTTTTAATAAGACTTAATGCAACTTTGGTGCATTGACTTAAAAACAATCATGAAGACACAACTGACTCAGTCCACGATGGAACAATGACTGCAGTCGACAAGCATAATTTTATATATAGCACTATGTGTAGAATATATATACATTTTAAATAGAAAATGTTCTATGTGTAGAAATTATGTTTTATATAGAAAAATTTTCTATATATAGAATATGTATATATAAGTTTTATATAGAAAATATATAGTTCTAGATGTAGAAAATATATAATTCTAGGTGTAGAATGTATATAGATTTTAGATAGACTCTAGGTATAGAACCTAATTTTAAGCTCTATAATCATGAGATTAAAAATTTACAAAAGATACAACAGGATCTTTAGCCCATGAGAGCAATGTTGGTGTCACTCAAGGCCCTCTCCTCAGTCCTACTATATTCTGCATTATATCAACGATCTGCTTAAGAACACTTTCAGATCTTAAATAAATATATTGGCAGCTGATACCATATTGCATTAGTGTACCGACAAATATCTTGATGATCAGTGCCTAGCAGGTGATCTTTTCTATGATCTAACTCTCACAGCTCACATGGGAAAAAGACTGGCTGATATTATTCAATATATCTAAAACTAAACTTGTAACATTTTATCACCACTGTGAAGATGCTAAACCTGCGTTATTTCTGATAAGTAGTCATACCTTGAAAGAGGCTCCCTGCCGTGAAGGACTTCTGGGGCTAAAGCTCACTCTCAATCACAAATGGAATGAGTATATTTGTGCCATCACAAATGATGATGGAAGAATGGCTGATTAATTCTAAGATATTTACCTTGTCTCCCCACTGAAACATGATGTGACACAAGGTTGAGTTTTTGGTGAAGAAACTGAGCGTATACAATTCATTGTATCACTCTAGAAAAATATGTTTGTTCATTTTTGCATAATTTGAAAGAACCTCTCTTGCTCATTTACATATTGGCTGTGAAAAATATTTAAAAAATAAGTGAATACTAACAGTTTTATATATATATATATATATATATATATATATATATATGTCACAAGGTTTCTCTGAAAAGTAACAGAACTGGAATCACAAGTTTAATTCCAAAACAACAAATTACATGGTTACCCCTTCAAAGTAATCCTCGTCAAGTCTAACACACTTTTCCATTCTTCTCTGACACAGTGAAAGAATTCTTCTTGGATTGTCCTCAGCTGTCATTATAGACCTCTTTATGGCCTCCACACATTCAAAACGGGTCCCCTTGATCACCTTCTTGAGTTAGGAGAAAAGAAAGAAGTCATACAGAGCAAGATCAGGTGAAAAGGAAAGTTGTTCCAGTACTGCAAGGCTTTGTCTTCTCCTCAATCCGACCATCAATACTCGACTTATAACCAGCAACCAGAAGTGAAGGGCTCATTGATTTTCTACAGAATTTAAGTTCAACTACTGATGATCACTATCAGACATGTGGAACTTGGAATGCTTAATCTCTGGTAAAGTAAACCGGAACAGAGGCCTTGTTGGCACTTGTTCCCGGGCCTGATGTAGTCAGCTGGTATTACCAAATTTCCAAATCCACCTAATTATATCTGGTGCAACAACCCAACCAGTTATAATTAAGTGCTGTGACAAGGAGCTAAACACATCTGCAAGACCTCCCCAATATACCATAATTCTTGAGAAATATTAGGGTACCAAAGTGGTGGAATCTATTCTGAAAGAATGAAATTCTTAGTTGTTTACAGGTTTTCAGTAATATGGAAAATTCTCCTTACTTGTCTTCTGCTTTTTTTATAGGTGGGAATATTTACATAAAAAAATATGTATATATAGTTTTGTGTATGACTTATTGGCATAAAATTCTCTCTGAGACAAAGCATGTTTGTTATTTAGTTTTCTTTCAGCCATTCCATTCCGTTCATTTAAATAAGGTGTTATTATGTCATGGATATAATAATTTACACTATTTACATTATTCAGACTGTTATCCTCATGTTCGTTGCCATATTCACAATGTTTCAGCCATTGTACATGCTGGCCTTCTTCAGTTGATTGGATTTTCGAATAACAAAAACTCTACTCGTAGTTTCTTTTCTCGTTTGTGTAACTCACTTCCATTTGCATGCTTCCCTGATAGCTACAATCTCCAAAATGTTAAATATTATGTCAATTGTCATCTTTTATCTAATTGATTCCCATGCATCACTAATCATTTTTTCAACATCCCCTGTACATTTCGTATTCTCTTACAGTAACTCTTTGCACAACAGTGGCATTTTGCCTTGCTTGGGTTGAAATGATTAAGAAAGAAAATAATTCTCTACAAATATCAGATTATGTCTTCAGGAATATGGAAAATTAGGAAAATTTTTTTATTATTTCATAATTCTGTATAAATATTACATTATATGACTTCAGCAATATAGAAAATTAAGAGAATTTATTAATATTTCCATAATTCTATAGAAATATTACATTATATGACTTCAGCAATATGAAAAATTGAGAGATTTTAGTAATTATTCCATAATTATAAAGAAATATTACATTGTATATTCTCAACAGTATGGAAAATTAAGAGAAAATTACATTACTTTAGCAATATGGTACTAAGAGAATTCATTCATTATTTCATAATTTTATAGAAATATTACATTACTTTAGCAATATGGAAAATTATGAGAATTCATTCATCATTTCATAATTTTATAGAAATATTACATTACTTTAGCAATATGGAAAAATTAAGAGAATTCATTCATCATTTCATAATTTTATAGAAATATTACATTACTTCTTAGCAATATGGAAAATTAAGAGAATTCATTCATTATTTCATAATTTTATAGAAATATTACATTACTTTAGCAATATGGAAAATTAAGAGAATTCATTCATCATTTCATAATTTGTAGAATATTACATTACTTTAGCAATATGGAAAATTAAGAGAATCTATTCATTATTTCATAATTTTATAGAAATATTACATTACTTTTTAGCAATATGGAAAATTAAGAGAATTCATTCATCATTTCATAATTTTATAGAAATATTACATTACTTAGCAATATGGAAAAATTACAGAATCTATCTACTTCATTTCATAATTTTATAGAAATATTACATTACTTTAGCAATATGGAAAATTAAGAGAATTCATTCATTATTTCATAATTTTATAGAAATATTTACATTATTTTAGCAATATGGAAAATTAAGAGAATTCATTCATCATTTCATAATTTTATAGAAATATTACATTACTTTAGCAATATGGAAAATTAAGAGAATTCATTCATCATTTCATAATTTTATAGAAATATTGATTACTTTAGCAATATGGAAAATTAAGAGAATTCATTCATCATTTCATAATTTTATAGAAATATTACATTACTTTAGCAATATGTGAAATTAAGAGAATTCATTCATTATTTCATAATTTTATAGAAATATTACTACTTTAGCAATATGGAAATTAAGAGAATTCATTCATCATTTCATAATTTTATAGAAATATTACATTACTTTTTAGCAATATGGAAAATTAAGAGAATTCATTCATCATTTCATAATTTTATAGAAATATTACATTACTTTACAATATGGAAAATTAAGAGAATTCATTCATTATTTCATAATTTTATAGAAATATTACATTACTTTAGCAATATGGAAAATTATGAGAATTCATTCATTATTTCATAATTTTATAGAAATTTTTACATTACTTTAGCAATATGGAAAATTAAGAGAATTCATTCATCATTTCATAATTTTATAGAAATATTACATTACTTTAGCAATATGGAAAATTAAGAGAATTCATTCATTATTTCATAATTTTATAGAAATATTACATTATTTTTAGCAATATGGAAAATTAAGAGAATTCATTCATCATTTCATAATTTTATAGAAATATTACATTACTTAGCAATATGGAAAATTAAGAGAATTCATTCATCATTTCATACTTTATAGAAATATTACATTTATTTTAGCAATATGGAAAATTAAGAGAATTCATTCATTATTTCATAATTTTATAGAAATTTTTACATTACTTTAGCAATATGGAAAATTAAGAGAATCTATTCATCATTTCATAATTTTATAGAAATATTACATTAACAATATGGAAAGTTCTACTCACGTGTTTTCATCTTTTCCATCACTGGAAAACTTTGCAGAATTTTTGTCTGATTGATGAACATTGTTGCCAGTGACTTCATTGTCTTCCATTAGATTTAAATCTAATTGTCCAGCAAAATTTTCTTTGATGGCCTTGCATGTCTGCGGATTCATGTCAACAAAATGTACTTCTTTAAGTTGACAGTTTGATGGCATGTTTTTGTAGAATTCTTTAACTCCCATAGTGTATCCATTTGTGCAGATATCAAGAGGAACACCAAATATGCCTAAAGAGGGAAAATGGTAAAGTCTCTCAAGATTCTTAGAATACCACTTGACCAAAATTGCGCAGAAAATAAACTGGATTATTTTTTTAAAGAATAAAAGATTTTTTGGGATGATTAGAAACTGATGCCTTTAACTTTCATTTGGCAATTTTCTAGAGTATTTTAAGAATTTTCCGTCAGATTTTGATCATATAAATCAGTTTTATCATCTATTTTCAAACAACTCTTATCAAATGTATTCCAATAAATCATTTAACATCTACTTTACAATCAGTCAGTTAAGTGCCATACGTGATACACGCTTGGGCGATCATGTCTCGAAAGAGACATGACTGACTGGACAGAAGATTATCCCGCAGTAGGTTGCCATTACTTTCTGCGGTAGACTGGTTGCCAACCAAGGCTATAGAACCCAATCTGTCCTGCTATTTAACCCATAACTGGAAGGAAGAGATGGATTAATACCTTTCCCAAGGGTATTTACACGTAAGTGAATACAATGGATTCAACTGGAATTCGAACTCGGCTCCCTGATTTCTCGTTCCGAGCCGATATCCACTGTACCACAACGCACATTCTTTACAATAAGCTTTTCATTTTATAATCTATTTTCCATCTGAGAGCAGATGTCTAGGATGAATATATTAAGCCAACACACATAACCCATTGTCAAGGAGGATATCCCAAATTATTTCAAACCCATCTTGCTCATTAATTCTTTCGCACTTAGAAAATGTTGCATCAGCAATGTCATTCACCTGAAGAAAGGTTTTTTTTTTCTCAGGTCAATAAATTTGTTTGCAGACTGACCATGTTTTGTTTGACAACTTCAACAGCAGGCCTGAGACAAAAGATCCCCTGATTGAATTTTTGAATTGACTACAAGTCACCAATCAAAGGTATAGTAGTTTAGAAAGCAAAATCTAAATGTGGCACAAGGCCAGAAGTATCGGGAATCCTTTGAAGACTGAATTCAATTTTCAGTTTTAACTGATCTAGTGAGACAAGCTTGATAATCATTACGCCATGTCAAAGTGCACAACCAGTTCAAGATATAATCATTATTCCTTATAACTCACCAACTAAATGGACTGGGAAGAGTTAAACAATTGCAATCGTTTACAAATATATGCTAAAGAATTCATCTTTTAATTCAACACATTTTTATTAATTCAAACATTATTTTTGGTGGATACATGTATTTCACTAGACAAAATAAATACTGTATTTGTCTATATTTCTGATATGAGGTAGTATTTGCATTATTTACATTTTTCTGACTATTGTTCTCATCTTTATTAATTTGTTTACAACATTTCAGCCGTTGTATGCCCCAGCCTTCTTCGAGTGCTAGGAATTTTTTTGGCTAGGAATTTTGAACCGAATCCTTTATTTCGATCACTGGGGTATATCATTCTCATTTCATATGTAATGCCGCTTCTGGTAGACATGTAGTCATCTCCCTAACAAAATAACTTAAAGAGTTTAGTTAAAGGGAGATAACTACATGGCTACCAGAATAGAAGATATTAAGTTTTACTACTACATGCATGTACAAACATGCCCCAAAGGTCTCTCTCAGATTTTACATGTACACAAGTATTGATAAGTGATAAGGTATGAAATATACTTATCAAAAATTATTGCTGGTAAACCTATAGATTCTACACCTAATAAAACTATAGATTTTACAAGTACACAAATGTAGCAGAATTAGAGTGATCATGTAAAATAAATGAAATAAGCTCATGAAATTATTGCTTTAAATTCAAGAGAAAATATATGGATTATCCTTAAAAGCAATAGAATTATTAGAATGTCTTTTTCAGGAAGATAATCCATCTTTAAACCTATAGATTTTACAAGTACATTAATGTAGAGTAATTACATTAGTGACATGCTATAAAATATACTTACCAGAGCTTATAGCCGGTAAAGCCAGTGACCGCAAATCTAAACGATTCGCCTCAATCAGTGAATTGTACACAGTCTCCTGAATTTTTTCTTGACAATTTTTGTTCGAATGGGTATTCATTGGTCCAACAGCATGTATGATATTTTTGTATTGCTTCAGGTTACCAGCAGAGGTTGATAATACTTCCCCATCATTCAATGTTCTACCATTAAGTTTTTGTTGTCCTTCCGTGTCGACCTCATCTCCAGCAGCTTTAATAATTGCCCGAGCAACTCCACCACCATGTAAAAGCCATTTATTAGCAGCATTGACAATGCCATCCACATCAACATTCAGAATATCTCCCTCATAAACTTTGACTATGAGACTATCTCCAATCTGAAAAGAACAAATATCTGGAATGTTTTTGGTACGTTCATTGTTTTTAAAGTTTTTTACAGCCAACTGAGAATTTTCATGAGAAATTTTATCTCCATTTCCCATTGGAAAACTTTTAATATCTGGAGACTCTTCCTGATTTGAAAGAAAATTCCCCGTTCTTTCTGATTCAAAGGGAGCGAAAATAGGAGTATTTGCTTCATTAAAATTGGACGATTCTTGTTTGTCTGTGCCAAAATGATCTTCAGAAAGCAATTTTTTTTTATTCAAACCAACCAAATATTTCAACTGATGTTTTGCTTCCTCCATTCTCTCAAATACCAAACTTTTGAAAAGCACATCCTGTTCATTGTTGATGATTTCACATTTTACTTTTGGATATTCCTGATGGATTTTGATTAAGAAATATCTGATTTGTTGTACGTTTACATCAGAAGGAATGTTGTACACATATTTATTGCAGTGATTTCTTAATTCATTCAAATGATTTTCAAACTGTGCCGAAAAATGTCTTGGGACTAAAAGGGTGTCCTGCTTCAAATATAACTGCTCTTCAATGCCAGGCACCAATGATATTAAGTCAAAAAAGAAGTAGAGATCATCAGCCTCTTCTTGGCTTACTGCAAATGTAACCTGGAAGAGATCATAAGAATAAAATATAATTTATTAATTCTTATGATTAACAAAACTTATAACTGTACATCAATAAATCCGTAGCCTAGCATAATTATTAATAATTTTCTCTTGTATAATCTTTGGTCGACATAACAAATTTTTACTATATTAAGTGCATTGACAAAATAGAAGATAATAGTGGCAAACAAATATCTGTTGTATAAATGTATTTTTTTATCATTATACTACAGATTTAATGATTTATCATCAAAATAACCATGAAAACAAGTTTCATAATCTTATATGCATATTAATGAAATATAAACAAAAAAATTTAATAAATTTTAATAACAATAAACCAAGGGAGTCAACAATCTATACAATAATAGCAGTGTCAAGGAAGTAACTGTCCTTTTGGCATGCGGGGTTATTGAGGAGGGGGGCAGAAAGTTTAAACACTGCTGATTTACCTATGTAAAATATTTTAATTGAATTTTTTCACAAGGTAAGAATCAATTTCTTCTATCGGGATAACTTGAAGGAGGCAGATATAGAAATTACTCAAGTGGCAGGAACCTCGATGAAGATAAAGAGGATGGTGAACCTCCCAGTGGAAATAGAAAGAATGAGCAGCGTCCAGAGGTTTTATGTGACCTCGGGTTTGTATGAAGAGGCAATTTTGGGGGTAAGATTGGCTTCACCATCATGAAGCCATCATAGAATTTAACCCCTCTGTCTTGGTAATAAAAGAGTACCACTGAGTGACCTCTCCAAGGGGACCAACTCTGTGATACTGAAAGAGGATGCAAACTTGCCGTATAGAACTGGAAAAGGCAGGCTACTAGTAAGGAAAGAGGTTAGAGCTATAAAGGTGAATAAGGCAAGAAAGGAAGGGTGGAAATTCAATATGATAACAGAGACAGACAAGGACTCCATAGAAGATGAGTCAAGAGTGTGGAAGGAGGAAGACGAAATACCTCTCTCTCAACTCCAAGAACAACAGAGATGAGAATAGCTCAGAGGTCGAGCCAGAGTTACCTCAACCAAAAACAAAGAACACGAGTGACAAGTCTGGGTTGTAGTTAGGAAATCCATGAGTCAGGAGAGAAATCAAGTGAGTGCGAGGAAGATGAAGTGTCAACTGAGTGGGATAACGAATGTGAAATACCTCTCTCTCAACTCCAAGAACAACAGAGATGAGAATAGCTCAGAGGTTGAGCCAGAGTTACCTCAACCAAAAACAAAGAACACGAGTGAAAAGTCTGGGTTGTAGTTAGGAAATCCATGAGTCAGGAGAGAAATCAAGTGAGTGCGAGGAAGATGAAGTGTCAACTGAGTGGGATAACGAATGTGAAATATCATTGTCTCAATTTCAAAAACTACTGAAAGAAAGTGTGAAGAGATCATGTGTATGTCTGAAGCTACCCATCAAGGAAAGATCACAAGAAAACCTGAATCTCATTAAGGAAATAAAGATGTGGAGACTAGGAGGTGTTGCTAGCAGGTCACGAGAGGTGGAAACATTTGCCTGTCAATTCTGTTTTGGGGCAGTATATTGGCCAGATGCGTGTCCGGCAACGTCATTGATAATGACATCCAACCTTCAGGGTAGGAGGTCTGTACACCTGTCTAAAATTCAATTAGTCTAATAGAAGATAGAAACAGAATCTCAGGAATGGTTGTAAGTGTGAACAAAAGAGATGTAGATGCATAAAGGAATAAAAACCAGGATATCTTGTTGCCTTGCAGGGATGGCTGGCACAAGAAGATTGATGCTATTGCCAATGATGATGATGATGATGATAGCAGCTTGGAGACACAGCCAAAAAACGATTTTCAAGAAAATGAGCAAAGCAGTAATAACTAGATCAAAGTGGCTAGTCACATTTGTGATTAATCTAAACCTATACAAGGAATTGCTAAGCAAATTGTAGAGTGAAATAAAAGAATTAGGCCCAGTCAGGTCAAAAGTGGCCAAGAATTACCCCACGGAAACTGGATACCTTAATTTGTTGTACTCTTTAGGGTGGGACGTAACTATGATGGAATACCAATGTAAGGAGATGAGAAATTACCTGAAGGGAATTGAATTATTACAAACTAAAAGGAAAAGAGCAATACTCCCCATTGTAGGGAAAGCATTGGATGTTTTATCTGGGACCATAACAGAAGATGAGGTTAGGGTCATAAAACGTAGACTGGGAGAGTTGGAGAAAAATCAAAGAGTTCTAGCCAAGGTGGCAAAGAATAGCATATCAATATTGAATGTAACAAGGTTGGAGCTAACGAAGAATAGAGTGAAAATAAATTGGCTGGCCACCAATTTAAGGGAGTTAAAACAAGAAATAGCTAATACAACTGAGGCAGTGATGAATGAAGTACAAGAATTAAAAAGGTTTATACAACAGTATTATCGGTTGACAGCTATCCTTAACAAAGTATGATAAACTAGTCAATCCCTAACAATTTTACTGTGAGGGCTCAACTGGAAATGTTGTCCTAGGTCCCTTGTCGCCAAGTATAGTGACCCATGGACATTTAAGAGTATTGTTAATCAAGATACAAACTGAGTTACCTCAACATTTGAGGTTATCGGTGAACCCCTCTAAGGAATTATGAAAATATTATAGTGCCCTGGGTTGTATAACTTTGTTGGAGGATAATAAATTATTGTTTGTATTGTCCATACCATTACTAGACAGAGACAGTTTGTTCAAGATATATCAGGTTATAAATTTGCCTATTCTATATCACCGACCACAAGAAAGCCTGGGGGTAATAGCCAGAAAGTTGAAACAGGGCATATAGCCATGAATTTGGACCGGACAAAATTTATAATGTTAACAACTGAAGATAGAAAGTGTAGAAACAATGCCCTGGGAAAATGTACCTCACTGAATCCTATCTATGTGACCAGTGAACACTGACTGTATACTCAAACTATTTAAAGATTATAGAAAGGGGGTTGAGGACTATTACCAGGTTAAGATATTAACTGATATTTCACTACCATGAACAATCAGTATATCTGATAGTGTTTCGGTAGTGGTCACTCAGAAACCCATTGATCTTTTCAGGGTGTGTGAAGGAAAACCCACTAAGACACTGAGAGTGAGACTACCCTTATCCCTGAAAAAATTACCTTTCGGGTGTTCTGCAATTGGCATGTCCATCTCCCTACCCCCATATTACCAGGGTGAAGAGAAATTTGAAGAAAAAGACTCAATAATGGAGTTAATTGATAAAATTTTAAATAACTGCACACAGTTATGGGAGCCAGTAATGAAAAAATACCCTAGGGTTATGATAGAGCAAATACCAGAGTTATTAAAGTCAATATATAAAATTAATATAGATCAGTTAAAAGACAAATTAAATAGTTTGGGAAAAGAAGATATGAGTTGTAAGAATCGTAATTTTGGTGAACTGGACAGTGAGGAGCAGTTAACTTCATTGTTCATTGTTGTGGTGGTAGTGATAGTGTGGGAAGTAAAAAATACAGAGAGAAATAGAATAACAAGGTCTTGGTGAATGTACAGCAGATGGAGGGGAGAATACTGTCTAGTAATCCATATCTAATTAGAACAGATCCAGCAGAGGAGGATGAGATCCAATTCGACTTGACTGCAGGAGCTGAAGAAGAACTAACTCCTGTCAAGACGTCACTAAATCCTCCTCCTTGCAGAGAGGAGATCGGTAACAAAAAGAAATAAACCCTTAGACATACATACATAACCAGAACCGCACACACACCTGTAAGAAAAAAAGAAAAAGGGAAACATTCAAAGAACATCACACACATATATATATAAAAAAGAAAAAGACGAAAGGACCTAGTGTTATTCCTGTTAAAAGGGGTTGTGAACACTATGTCTTAATAAAGAGACTTTTGCTGCATGAAAAAATGCATGTTATTGCATGAAATTAAAGAAAGGACTTTTTTCTGTTATTGCATGGAATTAAAAGGAGAACATTTTTGTATTTGCATAGAATTAGAGGAAACACACCTCTATTGTACATGAAAATTGTTTTCTTATTAGTATTGCTTGAAACTAATATATTCAATGCATGAAAACACTTTTTTTTTTTGGTGGGATGAAGCCTAAAAATTAATATGCATGCTAAATAGTTGATTTACTAAACGTGGCTTAGATGTGGCATAAGGCCGAAGGTATGAGGTACCCAGTGAGGATCGAGTTCACTACTCAATTGTCATAGGTTCTAGCAAGACAAGGTTGCTAACCATTACACCACATCGGGTGCCCATATGCATGCTAAATAGTTGATTTACTAAACGTGGCTTAGATGTGGCATAAGGCCGAAGGTATGAGGTACCCAGTGAGGATTGAATTCACTACTCAATTGTAATAGGTTCTAGCGAGACAAGGTTGCTAACCATTACACCACATCGGGGTGCCCATATGCATGCTAAATAGTTGATTTACGAAACGTGGCTTAGATGTGGCATGAGGCCAAAGGTATGAGGTACTCAGTGAGGATCGAGTTCACTACTCAATTGTCATAGGTTCTAGTGAGACAAGGTTGCTAACCATTACACCACATCGGGGTGCCCATATGCATGCTAAATAGTTGATTTACTAAACGTGGCTTAGATGTGGCATGAGGCCAAAGGTATGAGGTACTCAGTGAGGATCGAGTTCACTACTCAATTGTCATAGGTTCTAGCGAGACAAGGTTGCTAACCATTACACCACATCGGGGTGCCCATATGCATGCTAAATAGTTGATTTACTAAACGTGGCTTAGATGTGGCATAAGGCCGAAGGTATGAGGTACCCAGTCAGGATTGAATTCACTACTCAATTGTAATAGGTTCTAGCAAGACAAGGTTGCTAACCATTACACCATGTTGGGGTGCCCATATGCATGCAAAATAGTTGATTTACTAAACATGGCTTAGATGTGGCATGAGGCCAAAGGTATGAGGTACTCAGTGAGGATCGAGTTCACTACTCAATTGTCATAGGTTCTAGCGAGACAAGGTTGCTAACCATTACACCACATCGGGGTGCCCATATGCATGCTAAATAGTTGATTTACTAAACGTGGCCTAGATGTGGCATAAGGCCGAAGGTATGAGGTACCCAGTGAGGATTGAATTCACTACTCAATTGTAATAGGTTCTAGCGAGACAAGGTTGCTAACCATTACACCACATCGGGGTGCCCATATGCATGCTAAATAGTTGATTTACTAAACGTGGCCTAGATGTGGCATAAAGCCGAAGGTATGAGGTACCCAGTGAGGATTGAATTCACTACTCAATTGTAATAGGTTCTAGCAAGACAAGGTTGCTAACCATTACACCATGTTGGGGTGCCCATATGCATGCAAAATAGTTGATTTACTAAACATGGCTTAGATGTGGCATGAGGCCAAAGGTATGAGGTACTCAGTGAGGATCGAGTTCACTACTCAATTGTCATAGGTTCTAGCGAGACAAGGTTGCTAACCATTACACCACATCGGGGTGCCCATATGCATGCAAAATAGTTGATTTACTAAACATGGCTTAGATGTGGCATGAGGCCAAAGGTATGAGGTACTCAGTGAGGATCGAGTTCACTACTCAATTGTCATAGGTTCTAGCGAGACAAGGTTGCTAACCATTACACCATGTTGGGGTGCCCATATGCATGCAAAATAGTTGATTTACTAAACATGGCTTAGATGTGGCATGAGGCCAAAGGTATGAGGTACTCTGTGAGGATCGAGTTCACTACTCAATTGTCATAGGTTCTAGCGAGACAAGGTTGCTAACCATTACACCACATCGGGGTGCCCAAATGCATGCAAAATAGTTGATTTACTAAACATGGCTTAGATGTGGCATGAGGCCAAAGGTATGAGGTACTCAGTGAGGATCGAGTTCACTACTCAATTGTCATAGGTTCTAGCGAGACAAGGTTGCTAACCATTACACCACATTGGGGTGCCCATATGCATGCTAAATAGTTGATTTACTAAATGTGGCTTAGATGTGGCATAAGGCCGAAGGTATGAGGTACCCAGTGAGGATTGAATTCACTACTCAATTGTAATAGGTTCTAGCGAGACAAGGTTGCTAACCATTACACCACATCGGGGTGCCCATATGCATGCTAAATAGTTGATTTACTAAACGTGGCTTAGATGTGGCATAAGGCCGAAGGTATGAGGTACCCAGGGAGGATTGAATTCACTACTCAATTGTAATAGGTTCTAGCGAGACAAGGTTGCTAACCATTACACCACATCGGGGTGCCCATATGCATGCTAAATAGTTGATTTACTAAACGTGGCTTAGATGTGGCATAAGGCCGAAGGTATGAGGTACCCAGTGAGGATTGAATTCACTACTCAATTGTAATAGGTTCTAGCGAGACAAGGTTGCTAACCATTACACCACATCGGGGTGCCCATATGCATGCAAAATAGTTGATTTACTAAACATGGCTTAGATGTGGCATGAGGCCAAATGTATGAGGTACCCAGTGAGGATTGAATTCACTACTCAATTGTAATAGGTTCTAGCGAGACAAGGTTGCTAACCATTACACCACATCGGGGTGCCCATATGCATGCTAAATAGTTGATTTACTAAACGTGGCTTAGATGTGGCATAAGGCTGAAGGTATGAGGTACCCAGTGAGGATTGAATTCACTACTCAATTGTAATAGGTTCTAGCAAGACAAGGTTGCTAACCATTACACCATGTTGGGGTGCCCATATGCATGCAAAATAGTTGATTTACTAAACATGGCTTAGATGTGGCATGAGGCCAAAGGTATGAGGTACCCAGTGAGGATTGAATTCTCTACTCAATTGTAATAGGTTCTAGCGAGACAAGGTTGCTAACCATTACATCACGTCAGGGTGCCCATATGCATGCTAAATAGTTGATTTACTAAACATGGCTTAGATGTGGCATGAGGGTGAAGGTAAGAGGTACTCAGTGAGGATCGAATTCACTACTCAATTGTAATAGGTTCCGGCAAGACAAGGTTGCTAACCATTACACAACCACGGGGTGCCCATATGCATGCAAAATAGTGTAACTAGTAGTTACAGTGTCATTTATTTCATAAATGACAGGTGATGTTGGAAGTGACGTAACACTATTTCCAGATGGCTGGTCTTCATTTTTTTTATTAATTTTAAATATAAGTTAGTCAGTCAGTTAAGTGCCATACGTGAAACACACTTGGGCGATCATGTCTCGAAAGAGACATGACTGACTGTGCAGAAGATTATCCCGCAGTAGGTTGCCATTGCTTTCTGTGGTAGACTGGTTGCCAGCCAAGGCTAGAGAACCCGATCTGTCCTGTTATTTAAACCATAACTGGAGGGAAGAGATGGATTAATATCTTTCCCAAGGGTATTTGTGTGTAAGTGAATGCAAGGAATTCAACTGAAATTAGAACTCTGCTCCCAGACTTCTCATTTCAAGCCGATATCCACTGCACCACAAAACACATCCGCATATATATTCTTAGTCTTGCTTAAAACTAATACGTTCAATGCATGATTTCATGAAATGTTTTTTTTTCGAGTAAAGCCTAAAAATTAATACGCATGCTAAATAATGTAACTAGCAGTTGTAGTGTCATTTATTTCATAAACGACAGGTTACGTTGGGAGAGATGTAACCCTATTTCTAGATGGCTGGTCTTCATTTTTTTATTAATTTTAAATATAAGAAGAGATTTTTCTAAAACTGGAGAATACAATTATATCTGTTGGGAAATGTAACAGAATTGATTGAATCTGAGTAAAAGAATCATAGACATAATATCCTCGTCCTGTTTTGACAAATTGTTGACCCTAGGTCAAAATTAGACTCTGAGAATTGTGAGTTTTCCTCTTCAGCACTGAAGCACCCCACCCCTAATCACTTGAAATGGATAACTGTTATTGTTTTCATTTCCAGCTGGTAAGAATTGTGCAGTGAGGGAAAATTGAACTCTCATAGCTACCTTTATAGGGGAAATAATCATCCAAATGTAATCACTGTAAGGAATTCCATAGTTCAATAGCAGTTCCTGTCTGTTCACCTGACTAACTTAGCAAGTGGAGGGAAGATTTGTCAAGATGGAGAAGTCACAAATTTCCTTGCTTAAAAAAATAACCTAATTGTGATAAAAAATTTTAACTTTAGCAATTTTAAAATCCCTGGTAGAGTAGGCTTAAAAACACGTACTTTGAGCACAATTTCTATCAAATTTACAGGAGAGAATTTTAAAATTATAGTTTTAAAAAAAGTCGGAAAGTTTTTTCATGTGACAAATTTTGTTTAGGACTAGATCAGACCAAATTGATGGATATGCTGATATAATTATACATGTGCATGAAAAAGAGGGGACACCGAAATTTTAGATTAATTCTTTTTTTTTTAAATATTTGTTTATATAGTCTGGATGATTTATTTAGTTTTTTTTTTGCTTTGTTTTCATTGCTTCGGTTAATAAGTATCCCACATTTCCAAGTTTTTGCGAAGAAAGGTGGAATGTAAGAACCTGGAGGTAATGTTGTGGATGATCTAGTGATGAAAGCACTTTCTATACATCTTTGTCTTAGTAAATTGTTTTTCTCTCAAATTAAACAAACATTTTTTTTTAAAATCAAAATCATGATCAGATTCAGGACAGTGAGCAAATAATGCATTTAGCATGTAAAAGATTCCTTTCGTATTCATATAATCTCTTATTTAAATTCTTTGAGGTTTCTCTAATGTATTACTTGTGGCAATTATTATATGTGATAAATTCCTTCTTCAATTTTTACCTTATTATTTTGTATCAGTCTTTTATTGTTTTAGAAATAGTTGTAATAAATTTATGTTAAGCTTAGATAGATTCTTTTTGATTGTAATTGAATTTGTGGCTAGAACAATACATTCGGATTTGCCGAGTTTGTCAGAATGGTCCATTTTTCCATTATAAGCCATTTGTGTTGAATATCAATTAGGGTATTGAAGTATCTTGAAAGAATTTACTTTCAAAAAGTCTAATTTTTTAAATTTGACCTTCTGAAATGTTAAACCATCACCCCTCATATCCGTCACAATGTGAGATAGGAAAATGAAAGGATAAAATAAAAAGAAAAGTTTTTTGATAACTACAACACCTATTTGTTTTTTATAAAATCAAGCAAATTTTGTGAAACTTTGTTCCTAAATACACTAAACTGTAAGGAGATAATGTGTATTAAAACATTACCAACTTTAGCCTTAAAAGTGAGTTAAAAACAGCAAACATAGTAATATTAAAATGGCAATTGATAAAAATATGTTAAAAAAATTTTTCCATTTCAAAATTGTGATTTCTGTTTCAAGTAGGCCATTCTGTTTTTCTGTTTTCGCAGAAAATAAACCCCTTTATATTTTGTTTAAATATTCTAAATATTTTTCTACTATACTTTACTATTTACAGCTGAAAACTAAACCACACAAAAAAATCAATTTGTTTTTTTTAATTCACTCAGAGAAAAACAATAGTTTTATAAAAGATACAAACATAATTCAATTCTTTCTCAAACTCCATAATAGCTCCGTCTAGTGTTTCTCTTTCGGTGGAGTAATTAATAAATGAAATCCACTGTAATTGTTGGCGTTTCAACTTTGGAGCTGGTTTCAGTTCCTTTTGAAGTTTAGGTTCTTGTTTTTTGAGTTGAACAGCTTTAGAATCTGAGAAAAATAATACATTAGACAATTTAAAAAAACATGCAAAATGAACTTAATTAAAATAAAATGACAATTGTTTACCTTCACAAATATTTGGCTACTATTATTAATTTCTAATTTATGAAATATTATTATTTGTCTCAGGGAAAAGAATCGTTCAAGAGAAGAGGAGTTTTAATATATATATATATATATATATATATATATATATATATATATTGCAAGAGGAGATGAGTTTTAATGCTTAGCAACCTTTGGCCAAAATGTCACTACCATAGACTGAGTATTATGGTTAATCATACAATGGAGTTCTTTTAGCTTTTCACCAACCAGACAATAAAATGCTGTTTTGTCTCTATTCTCATTCATGTCAGTATTCACATAAACCAGGAATGCCCACTCACAAAAAAAGAAAAAAAGAAAAAAAGAAAACAGGGTGAAAGTAAAATGCTACAGTGAAAAATGAAAACATGGATTCTTTTTCCAATATATTGTTATTTCATGGATTCTCTTGCATGGTCTTGGTTAGTAAGTCAATGTATTTGACATCAACTTCTGCCATTTCTAATATCTCAGACTAAAAGATCTGCTTTTCCACTCAACCAACATGAAATCTGACTTTTGTTTACCAACTTTCTGCTCATTTCTACATCAGAATCCCAAGCTGATAACTTTCTCTTGATGAACAGCATACACCTTGGAAAGGACAGCCTAGAACAATCTAAATTCCAGCTGTGACTCAATATAGAATGCATTCGATTTGTTGTCACTTGTTCCTTAAAGTCTTCATATATTTATCTTATACTTTCTCTTCTTTTGGTCAAGTGGGTGGCCACCTTTAAGATCAAATTTCAGAGTCTTCATTGCTGATCATAAAACATGAAATACTTAAAATCACACATTATCTTCTTTTATGTAACTGTTCCAATCATAGGGTTACTTATGTTGAAGGTTTTTATTTTATCAAGCAGCCATTTTATAGTTCAGATGTAGTATTCCTTGACCTCTATTATTATCCCCTTTTGCAGAGGTTTAGTAAACAAGGGAGATAATTGAAACATTACACTGAGACTTGAGTTCAATCCTTATTTGGTTATGTATAATCGTGTCAGAAATAAGCTGCATTTATTAAATACTGATAATTGGGTAGAAAATCTGCTGGTGATCAGTTTACAGCAAGGGAGATAATTCATTCACTTTATTATTCAAAGAGCTTTTTCATTTTATTATTTGTATGTTACATAAATAAACAATTACTACAGAAAGAAAAACCTTCTTCCTTATAATCTATATATATATATAAAAGGCAATCTGTGAGTCTGTGACTGTAACCTATGCACGCCTACATTTTTTAAGCTATGCCATTCAAACTTTCTAGGAACACATATCTACAGGGAAGCCAGGTTGACACATACTTTTTGAGTTTAAGTTTAGTAATTTTCCTTTTTGCACTTTTTGGCCAATGGAGCCGGTTGTTTACATTTGCTCTGTAAAACATCTGAGATCTAAGATGGTTGCTAGATTATGTCACAGAAATCAAATCACACGTGCCAAACGTGACTAAATAAAGTTTTTTTTCACTAAATATTTCATGCAGAAAATCAATTGTCTGTAGTTTGTGTGGCATTAATGTAACTATTTCCTCTAAAATTAAATGTCTACATTTTTAAATAGTCTTCGAAAATTTCTGAAATTCATGTAGTCAACAAAAAATATAAATATTTTCCCCCGTAATTTTAACAAAAACAAACGCAATGTTGTTTACAATGTCACACAAGACCTCAACTCATGTTTACACAAAACAAAAGAAAATAGATTTTTTAATGGAATTTTTTAACAATTTTTAAACAACAATTTTTTATATAATTATTTTTTTATATAACTGACTTTTAAAGAGAGGTGGCGACTACAAATGCTTGGAAATCGCAACACGCTGCATTAATCATCTTATAAAAAATGTTCTGAGTTGCACAGGCAATGCCAGGCTATGATGCTAGTTTTGTATAAAGGGAGATACTTTTAGGTAGTGAGTTACTTTAAGAGGCAGTTTATAGGAGAGGAATATAATGGTTAAACCTAAACTTGAACAGGTTTAGGTTCTAGCAATCATGGAGACATCCTCTTGGGAGTTGCTTCCACAGAACACTGGTTAATAGTGTCATATACCTACCACAACGATGACCATTAAGATGATTACATGTCGATTTGGGAATATTTACATTTCCACATCTATGGACAGATATAGGTTATCTCTCCTAGATCATGACAAATGGACAATGATAAACAAACATAAGAAAATGAGATCACTGTTCAATTGATATAATCGAACTGTAATCTTCCCAGATCTGCTTCAATATCAACACATGCGCTGACCAACAATTCAAGGATGAACGACAAGGCGAAATGATTTTTGATATAAAGTTTAATAAGTAACAAAGTATTAAAATAAAAAAATATATGAGTCTGAATAAGAGTGTCCAATGACCTGAATCTCAAAACTTATATTCGAATACCCAACTCAGTCGAAATAACAATTTACGACAAATATCAACAAATATGAATGAATACAGGTGAACATGAATGCAAGAGATTAACACAAAATAAAATGGGGATAACCATATAATTATAAGCACATGTGGTATGATGTTTGTGGTAACATAATATTCATGGAAGTGTATGCATGTTCTAACATGGACCTAAGAATATAATAATCTTTATGTCAGTTCCTTCTCTCTTATTTTACTGTCTTTTCTTTTCTTTCTTCCTCTTTCTTTATATAACTTCGAACTCAAACATGGTCCACTTGAAACGGATGTATCTGTGACTGTCTCTATTTTCTTTCAGTTGGCTGTCGTATTTTCAGCATACAAATATTTTGAAATATCCGCACTCTTCTTTATTTCTTTCTTCAAACAAGTGTCATATTTTCTGCACTCAAACAATTCTGCGGTTTCTTCTTTTCAATATCTCTTTGTTCACACGTTATCTTCTCTGCATCGCTTTCTTTCTTTTCTTGATAAACAATTCAGCTTCGTCTTCTTATTGTTCTTTTAACAAATAAGAATCAGCATACAAATAACATTACAGTTTCTTCACTTATCTTCTCGTCGTTGCGATCTTTCCTCCTTTCTTGACAAATGATTCTGTGGCGTCTCCTTTTAATGAATAAGAATTTATAAGTTTGTGTTTCTTATCTGGAGTTGCTTAAGATGAATTGGTCAAATTACACCATTATCTCAAATGCATTTTCCTTTTCATTCGTAAGTTATCAGCACTCAGCAATCGTGATTTACTAATCCAAGATCTGATCTGCAACTAATTTCCAATCTCTGCTTTACACGTGACTTGTCTTTGGCATGGATTCTAGCTCCTGCTGCTTCACAACCTCATGTCTAGCCCCTGTCTATTTCCTGTCAAGATATTTGTTACTAAGGGTATCTGGGTCAACCAACCTTGACCCGCTATCTCAAAACTGACTTAAGGTTCCCATGTGACCATCTCCTTGTTACCAGGCGGAGACCAATCTCAATATATGTGTGTAGGTGTGTGTGTGGCTATCTATATCTGTAACAATAGTGAAATTTACTTTTCACCAATAGAACAAGGGATGTGGCTGGTATGGTGGGTCCTAGCCATGAAGGCCAGAACTGGCAGAACCAAGGAATGTAGTTCATCCAAGCACTTTTCATGGAAGGAATGGTAAAGCAGTGAGAGGCTCACACATCCTGTCTGTGAGAAGGAGGGTGGAAAATAATTTGTCCCTCCTAATGATTCAGAGATGCTATCAAGACTGGAAAGCGAGGACTGGATAGCTCTCGTTCAAATACAACACCAGTTACTCTCTTTTAGGCCTGATCTGGCTCTTGTAGACATGGAGGATAGCTTCTGGAATCAGTTACTTACTAGAGCCATAGAAAGAACTAACTTACCATTTTTCCTGTATCATTAAACAGTATCATAGCAGCAACAATACTCATGCTGGCTGAGCTGATAAAACTATCATCTTTATTATATTAAATAAGAACTAACAATATTGAAATCTATTCTCATAGATGATACAAAACGAAACAAATCAAACAAAAATATTTCAGCCAAATTCAAATAGAAATGACTACAAAAAAAAGAAAAACACAGAATTGGATTATTCAGATTCAAAAAAGTATGTGGATGGGCTGAAAATTTGATAGAAGGAGTGATGCTAGGGTTGTGAAATCTTGTATGCATTAATTTCAATACTTATTAATAACTGCATTGTTTCTTTCCAGATATGAGGATGGGCTGAAAATTTCATTAGCTGACTATGAAGGAATGATGAGAGAGCTGTGTAATCTTGTATGCAACCTTTTTTTTCCTTTGCTGTGCTTAAAAGAATAAAACAGATATTCTTAAGTAAGGAAGAAAAATAAAACAAGTAGTAAAAATACAACAACAGCAGTTGTTGGAACTCTAGAAACAACAACAAATGTTAATTGAAATAATACAGAAAAATATGGAAAATTTTCCAATTTCTTTCACTCTCAACATGGTGGGAAATGCCATAGCTGAATTCACATACAATTCAAATGATGGAACTTACATTTTCTGCTTATTTTATTAGATATGAGAAAATTTACAGAGATGAATGTAATGACTGGAAGACGAGAAAAAAAACAAACTTTTATTGAGAAAGTTAGCAGCAGTAAAACATGAAAAATACTGTAATTTTGTACTATCAAAAACAGAAACAGGAGAAATTTGCTTTCAAGAAACAATAAATATTTTGACTAAAATTTTTAGTAAGAAAAGTTTATTATTCAATATGTATTGGCAGTGTATGAATCTGACAAAAAAGAAGGCAAACATTTTGTCACATATGCTGAAATCGTTAACAAGGAGTGTAAAAGATTCAAATTAAATGAACTGAATCCGGATATGGTTAAAGGATTTATTTTTGTTGCTGGGTTAATGGCAAAAAAGACACAGAAATACATGCTAGAATCCTAACAAAACTGGAACAGAATAGAAAATTAGCATTACAAGAAATATTGGATGAATATTAGAGAATCTTAAATCTGAGAAGCAATATGGATGAAATTTAAGAAAAGGAATGCACATTTATATAAGCTAAAGAAAAATGTGGAAAAAAAATAATCTATCTTTCAGATATGGAAGGTTACATCTTGGAAACGACTGTCCCTTTCAGAATTTTAAGTTCTACAAGTGTAGAAAAGTAGGAGATAAAAAAAGTTCTCACTGAAAACATTTTTAACACAACATTCAGACAAAAAAATAATCGCAGAAAACCATTGAAAATTTGCCTATGTGAAAATTATTAATGTGAATGTAAAAATGCAACTAGACAACTGTTATTGACATCATAATAATCAATAATGCCACATAGAAAATAAATGGAAAACCTATATTAAAAAGAGTTTCAAAAATCGCACATGACATGTTGGGTGAAAAATTGTTTGTTATTGTGAAATGAATTGTAATGTTTCATTTCATAACAAGTCACATGTATTAAAAAATACTACAAACTTACTTGGTACTGACTGGATAGAATTATTTGAGCTGTGTGATTTACCTATAAAAATCTATTACAAAAACGTAAGTGGACAAGTGACCAGTTAAAAAAAAAAAATTTGAAAATTTAAAGGAATAATTAAAAGAATGTTTTCTAGATATGTTCTGTTGGATGAGTTGGATCAGTGTTCCAAAGTCAAAGCAAAATTTCAAGTGAAAATAGGCACGATGCAAATATTTAAACTGAAATGGAGTTTACCATTCACAGCCTTCGATCAAGTCAATGAAGAATTAGACAGACTTGAAAAAATGGGTGTAATTGAAGAAATTCACCATTCAAAATAAGTATAATTTGTGTTTGTACTGACATTTTTACTGGGTTAAAGAAATATTCAGAATCATAATTACCAAAGTCCAGAGGAAATTTTTGCAAAATGAAATAGGGGGAAACGTTTTTGAATTTAGATCTTCCTGAGGCATATTTGCAAAAACAGGTTGAAGAAGAATGCAAAAGAAAGAAAGAAAGAAAAATATATTGAAAGGAATAAAATGGGAACACAAACAAAGGGCATTGGAATCAATTAAAGAAAAGATTTACTGAAGAAAGAACTACAAAAAAGGAAGAACCTATATTTTCTTATAAGCAGGATGCTTTGAAATTTTTGGAGTTTGTAAATTATTTTCACATTACCTTTGTCAATTGTAAACAGATTTCTCATTTCAAAAAAGGCATCCATTCCCTGAAAAGAAACAAAGTTTCTCAGATTGCAACAGTTTATATAAAAAGTGAATCAATTTTAAATGTTAACATATATGAAACTGGTAACATAAGTGTATGTATTTGGATATAAAATGACATGTTTTATAAAATGAGTTAATTGAACTGACCTTTGCATGTGGATAGATGACAATTATAATCTTTTTCAAGGAACTTTGAGGTGTTGTAGCCTTAAATTGTACAATAGCAGAAGTCATTTGTTCAGCAGCTATGTGAGGTTTATACCCCAAATTTCCAGTTCCTAAAGCAGTAAAGGCAATAGTTGAAAACTTCAGCTGTGTTGCTTTCTTCAGACAGGCTTCCACAAATATGCTAATATTCTAAAATTAAACAAAAATATTAGCCAAATTATAATAATAATAGAAAATTAATTTGGCAAACAATGCATGAATAAAAAAGAAAAAAAGTGCAAAAACTGACTACATCTTTTTTTTTCAAATTTTTGTTATTTTAGAAAGTCTGTGCAGGTAGTTTAACAGTTATTGGTGCCATAGAATCGAATTCAAATTCCACCCTAGTCTTTCACACTTTTAACCTTGGCAAAGTCATGTATCTGAGGATTAAATAACCAGGGAGACCAGAATCTTGAAAATTTTGAAAAATAAAAACAAAATAATAAGACTCATATAAAAATGAAGGACAAACTTAAAAGCATTTCTTTTCATAGACTGATTGCCACCAAAGGCTTATTTTAAAAGCCTTGGTTGGCGATCAGTCTATGAGAAGAAATGCTTTTAATTCAAAGCAGGTTTTTCTTTATTATTTTCAGCTTTCTTGTTCAGAAAAATACTTGTCTATTCTTGTTCACATACAGAAAAATACTTGTCTATATTCAATCCTATTATGACTGTACTTGTCCCACCTTTGTTAGTTCCCACAACCATTATGTCCTGCCAATACACTATAAATAGTGGACTATTTATTTTGATTGCATAGAATGAAGGGAACAGACAACACTTGGTGTCAGTGAGAAAATAAAAGAAAGAAAGAAAGAGGGAGAAAGAGCAAAAGAATCAGATTAAGCTGATATGAACAGATACATGCTGGAAATTGAAAATAAAATATAAATAAACATTTTGTCATATTTATGTATGTACACTTGTTTTGTATTTTATTTCAACAATCTTTTCAATCTTACATAGCCCCCTGCCCATCAGTGGCGTTATCGCCTTGCTCGGGGTGATATAATTAAAAAAAAAAAAAATTAAAAAATATATAACAAGTCTCAAAATTTTACAAGATGTTTTGTTTGCTAGTTTTGCAGTTGTTTTAATTACTGTTTGTTTTAAGATTGATTTTTGTATACTCTCAAGACAAGGAATGAAAAGATAACTGATTTATTTTAACCATATAAGATCTTGTATGCATGCAAACCTTGGCTAAGCTCATAAAAGAGTGAATTTGCATTTTTTAACAAGTTATTTAGCTCCCATCCTTTAAGCATGACTTTAGAAAGACGGAGTGATGACATCATCCCTTTCTCCTTCAACTCACTGATATGTTGCAGTAGGGAGAAAGATTTCTTCATGACAACCAACTATGGCAGAAAATGAAGTGGTGTGATCTTATCACAAAGAAAGCTGTTTTTTGTAAGCCTAAATTATGCATTTTTATACACCTGGCAGAATATGCCTAAATTTCAAAGAGAAAAATTTATAATCCATTATAAAGACCCTTAGTATTCATTTGAAATTTTTTATAAAATAAGACAACAGCTAGGATGAAAATATCTGACTTATCCATTTCATTTCATAATTTTGTTATGTAAATACAAATTTGAAGTTAAATGGCTGAGAAAATTCTCATTGGACCAAAAGCTATTCTTTGTGAAATTAAGGTATTCTTCTTTTGTGTCTACATATAAGTGTTGTTTTGATAGTAAATAAAGTTTTCCTTTTTTTATTTCCATAAATATTGAGCATTTGATATTACCCCATATTACCCCATGATATTGATATTACCCCATATTGATATTACCCCATGGCTGGGCATGGCTTGACCAATCCTTTCTGCTCCTTAACTAGTTTGTGTTTGTTTTGATCTCAGACCAGCCAGAGTAGGATTGCCCATTATCATTTGGCTGGATTAGTCCTGACACAGGAAGGGCCAATATATTATTAAGACTGGATTTACTGAGTATAATCAGGAGACCACTACAATGGCACAGGTACCAGAAATAATAAGACTTATAATCCAGGGGGAGGGGTTGTTTTTATATATATTTATATATCGATTATAATAAGCAAGTCAAAGCTAGTGACACTCAACAGTTGACTGGTATTTTAAGAATACTTTAGTAACAATGTTCTCTGAGTTGGGGTTTTCTCAATTGTCTTTTAGCAACATCCCAGTCTGACTGTATTATTCAAACTGCGATTCAAATCACTAGCCCCAACTTATCTTTTCTAGCAGCAGGCCCACAACTCAATTTCATCCTGCACCTTGGTTTTACTAAACAAGCAGGGTAGTAAAAACCAGGGTAGTAAAGGGTAGTTACTTACTGCATAACTTTTCCCAGCCCGAAATGAAAACAATAACAGTTGTCCATTTTGACCAAGTCTCTGGGCCTTTTACTAATGATGGGGAGTGAACTCACTTTCTGTTATCAATACCCTGTCAGTTTCCAAAATCCAGCAGTTTAGTTCCACAGTTCGAGATAAGAAATTCTCACAGTCTACTTTTGACCTCTTGTCACACATTGTCAAAACAGGATAACTGTATTTTGACTACAATCAGTTTACTTGAATTCAATCAAATTAGTTTCTCTTGATGAAAGAAATAATTGTATTTTATCACTTCAGTTACTTTTTCCAACAAAATAATTTTCCTGTTTTAGAGAAATCTTTTTATCTTTAAAATGAATAAAAAAATTAATACGAGCCATGGGGTTACATTGTCATTGAGCATTTGTCATCTGTTTTATTTTCTGTCTACTTTACATTCTTAACCTTTATATCAGACTTGTTGTCACTTGTTCTCAAAAGGAATATATTTCACAATCATACATTACTATGTTGCCCCCCTTTATTTGGTGATTTCTCCTATTATTGTCCGGTAAATGCTCTTGATCACAGGCGTCAACTTCCAATTTATTTTTCCGATATACACTTCCATCGTAGAAGGCTGAGAAGCAATGGAAATTGTGATAAAAATAACATTTTTCAGACACTTAATATCAAACAATGGAAACTGGGTAATTAACACCTGTGAATTATTTTAAAATCATTATTAAGAGAAATCTTTATAAGACAGAAATTTGGTAGTAAATATAAATATAAAGCAAATGTTTGTGACCAAGAGGTTTTCATTTTACTTCTGGCTCTTGTGAAGATCAGAAAAAAGAAATTGTCTTGTTTTCTCATTTGTACAGAGACAGACCAATAAAAGTTTGTTCTAGAAGAAATGTAAAATAATAAAAAGGTGAATAGAAAATAATACAATAAACTAAGTTAGTTTAATGTTTTTTCTCTTGCGGGGAGAATATGAAAATTTATAAATGATTATTAAAATGCGACAATAAATGTGCATTGTGGTGCAGTAACTTCTCATCCCAGAAATTAATCACCAGGAGGTTCTTCAGGTTGATATACATCTGAGGAAAGCAAAAGGGTACTAGAAGAAAAATGTCACAACAAGTATAAGAACAATAGTCCAAATATAATGTGTAAATAATGATAACTCCTCATCCCAGAAATTAATTCCCCAGAGGTTAACAAGATTGATATACATCTGAGGAAGGCCAATGCTTACAACAACCGAAATGTCATAACAACAACAAAGATGAGAACAATAGTCCAAATATAAAGTATAATTGATGACAGTTCCTCATTCCAGAAATTAATTCCCTGGGGGTTACCCAAACAGATTAACATCTGAGGGAAGCCAAAAGGTACAACAACCCAAATGTCATAACAACAAGAAAGATAAAAACAATAGTCTAAATATAATCTATAAAATAAGTATAATTTATCATTCTGGAAATTAATTCCCTGGGGGTTACCCAGACAGATTAACATCTGAGGGAAGCCAAAAGGTACAACAACCCAAATGTCATAACAACAAGAAAGATAAAAACAATAGTCTAAATATAATCTATAAAATAAGTATAATTTATCATTCTGGAAATTAATTCCCTGGGGGTTACCCAGACAGATTAACATCTGAGGGAAGCCAAAAGGTACAACAACCCAAATGTCATAACAACAAGAAAGATAAAAACAATAGTCTAAATATAATCTATAAAATAAGTATAATTTATCATTCTGGAAATTAATCAACTGGAGATTAGCCAGATTGATATACATCTGAACAAAGCCAAAGGGTGCAACAACCCAAATGTCATAACAAGAAAAAGATGAAAAATGTAGTCAAAATATAATGCATGAAAAATGATAACTCATTATCCCAGAAATTGAATTCCTGAAGGTTATCCTGATTGATATACATCTGAGGAAGGCCAAAGTGTAGTAGTAGGCCTTTGTCGGTTAGGGTTGACCATGGATAGTATCCTAGTTGTCTGCTTGGCTGGATCATCTGTGACTGTAGTAGCTGATGTGGGAGTGACAGTCTCTGTTGCAGCAGCTGCATTTATGTTTTGTTTCTGGTCTGTTGGCGCTGTCACTTTGCTTTCTGTAAACCTGCCTCTCCATAGCGACTTGTGTCAGCTGATCTTTCCTTAATTTGAATTGTTGGGCCAAGGTTACTCTCCATTTGGACCAGATGACTGCTATGCTCTCCCATGACTGTGTTGATACCCACAGCCTTCATTTGTCTCAATGCTACAGCAAGCTACCTCACATCTATGGTCTACATAAAATTCCCAAAGACAGTAATTGATAGTAATTGACCCACTGATAGGAAAGTTACCATCATATGTTAAAAAATCTGCTCATTTCATGGAACTTATCAAAGTTGTTCCAATCCAAAACAACCACATGGTGAGCCTAGATTTGGTGCTTTTGTTCACCAAGGTACCCACGGTGAAGGCTCTATTGGAAGCTAGGGATAGACCAGCCTTGGACTCATTCCTCAGAGAACATACCGGTATTTCACTTGATAACCTGATGAAGATCCTGACTTTCTGCACACAAACAACACACCTTGGAATTGGGATCAGACATATACTGGCAGGATGAAGGCTTAGCAATGGGTTCACCATTGTCACCACACATAGAATATTTTGAAGAAATAGCATTAGAATCCATAGATCTAAAGCCAACTCTACCACTGATATATGCTGATGACACCTTTATACTCTGGCCACACCAGGAACATGCCAAGAGGTTACTGGACCATGTGAACTCAATAAGATCATCAATACAGTTCACAATGGAAAACGAGAACGATAACAAACTAGCATTCCTGAATGTATTAATATCTCAAACGGAATGGGGGGGGGGTGTTCAAGACATCTGTATTCCACAAGCCAACATTCATCAAATAATACCTCAACTTCAACTCCCACCACCCATACAATGTAAAGAAAGGGATCTTCCACTGCCTGCAACATCAAGCAAAAGTCATAAGCGGCAATCCAGAGACATACGAACAAGAAATGGTCAGTATAAGCTGTACCCTACAATGTAACTATCCGGGGTACATGACAATAGCTCCAACAAACATGGAAGAACGGGTGCATGAGGATAACAACTCTCAGAAAACAGCCTTGCTCTGTCTACCCTAAGTAAAGGAGTTATTGGATAAAATACAAAGGATCTGTGGTTCATACAACATCAAGACAACCTTTAGATACCTCTCCCAAGTGAGACCCCTAATAGATGAGAACATGGCTAAGGACTGTGTGTACGCTATTCCATGTAGCTGTGGAAAGAAATACAAAGGAAAAATGGGCTGCTCCCTTAAGGTAAGAACATAGAAAGTTAAGTTAAAAGGAGATAACTACATGGCTAACAGAAGTGGCTTTGCACACAGAACGAGAATGATATACCCAAGTAATTGTAATAAAGGGTTTGGTTCAAAATTCCTAGCACCTGAAGAAGGCCAGAGCATTCAAGAGCAGAAACATTGTAATAATGGCAATAAAGATGAGGACAATAGTCCAAACAATGTATATATTGAATCTTTTATAGCTGGATGAACTAAATTCTCTCTAATTGTATGTGGCTTAGTAGCATTCGCAATTCCCAAACAAATCAGATAGGACATATACAAAGACTTTTTCAATAACTTTAGTTTTACGTCACAGAATGCTCTGTCCTGTTTTCAACTTGCTTAGCATTCTTTTAAAAAATTTGAGGGGTTCGTCTTAACTCAGAATGTTTCGTATCAATATGGTGATACAAAGAAGAGCCTCAACCAGAACCAATTGTAAGTTGATCACAACAAATAATGCATCATGGTGGTGGATGTTCTTCATCCCTATTTGATGTAAATCCCATTGCTAAGTAACTGGAATCATACTTTCTCACCATTTTTTTTTGTTTTGATTGACTTGGTTTTAATTATCCTAACTTGTCTTCATTTTGATTTACTGAAGACTCACTGTCATCAATTTCAACTGACTTTTTTAACCATTTGTCCCTTATATGAACGGCTGATTAAATCTGGAAAAAAAAAAGATGGATTCAAAATCTGAAATAAAACTGACAATTTCGACTTGCCACTCAATTTGACACAATTAAAACACTGGTTGGCATAGGATCATGCCAAAATACTTTACACTATCTTTTCCAGTCATTGGCTGACACAATGAAAATGCAACTGCCCCATGAAGCCTCAAAGCAGTTATTGTCTCACTCAGTGTTGTATTGGTTTTGTCAGTTGAAAAATTTTAACATAGGATTGGAGAATCTGAACAATGGTTTGTAGATTTCTATCATTTGAATGCAGATATCTAACTTTGATTGCAGAACTGAATTTTAACCTTTGATTATCGATATCTATAGTTTTTTAAAACTCTAAATATCCTTTGTAAGTAGATACTTAACCTTTGATCACAGAATTTTAACCTTTAATTGAAATAACATGAGAGTGAGAGCTGGGGGGGTGCATTATATCTATGTATAATCAAAGGATACTTAGAAATATAAAAAAATCATAACTATAATGAAAAGTTAAAATTATACAGTCAACTGATAAAACAGGTACTATAGCTAAAGTATTGTATGAATAGGTGAAAAGTGATTTCATTTTATGATGATTAAATTGAGAAAGTGACCAACCTTGATTTGTTAAGCTTGTCAAAACAACATACTGCTTGATACAACAAAAGCCTGCCAATGAAAGCCAGAGTCTTGAACTATCTTAACAGAGTTTAATTGAAGCTAATGTGTAATTCTAGTATAATTTTTTTGACCCACTAACATTCTGCCTGTGACCTATAGTTTGGGAACAATTAAAAGAAGTCCTAAGCATGTGGTGAAAATGGGTGAAAATAAAATTTTCCAATTTTTGAGGAAAATCAGAGCCCCAAAAATCAATGTGTGCCAGAAACACTTTTCAACCAATAATTACTTATACATCTGACCCTATTATGGTTCTTTTTGAGAATACAATTCTTTTTTAATGACATTCAATATCTTAAATCATTGAAAGAAGTCCTAAGCATAGGTGAAAATAAAAGTTTTCAATTTTTGAGGAAAGTCAGAGGAGAGAGAGAGAGAGATATGGGGAGAAAACAGAGAACTCCCACTGGTTGACCAATCCTAAACAACTCTTGCATGTATGTGATATCTCTCTGGCTACCCTTCTACTTTGCATCGATATCATCATCATTGTTTGTCAAGATCCAGAACCAGGCAGTATATAACAGTTCTGTTTGAGAATCAAATCCTTTTTTAAAGACCCGGCAACTATGAATTTGTCAATTTTCTCAACTTTCTACTTTTAAATAAAAGTGCACATCTATTTTAAAAGAAACTATTTCTTTTTTAAGAATATGTTACATGGCCTAACGTGAACACTTATGGTGCATAAAAAGAAAATTTTCTGCAACGTTATTTGTACATATTGTATTTCGTCTTTAATGTTTTTTTTTTAAATAAAGTACAAAATTTTGTTCAAACTTCAAACTGTAGTTGCAAATCATGTTTGTTATTTTGCTTTTTCAAAAAACTCTAGAATAGAGTAACATCCACTTTTCTTCTTCACACCAATTTGAAAAATAAATTATTTTTATTGACTGTTCTTATGGAATATCCCAGCACCCTCTATAAACACTATGGTGGACCAAGTCTATCATGAATAGATGAGAGCATTTTCATGAGTGTGTCTCACTTATGGATTGAGTCGTGATCATTTTTGATCAGGCTCTCTCTTGTTAAGATCTCTGCATCGGAGTAGAGAGGGACACAAATGAGGATCCGCCAAAGAGTAGAACCTCATTTGGGATGAAAAAACAAGAGCCCAATCCAGTCTTAAGCTGGACCTACAGGATAATTTTGGCTGAGGTTAAGGACTCAGAATCTCCACATTAATTGGCCTTGTGTCACATCTGCCTTGGTGGGAAGGTGGCAAATACCATCTTGCTTACGGATTAGAACTTGGTAGTACTATTCTCGTCTGTAATAATTCTTGCGATGAATAAACTTTTTATTCTATTACGCTTGGTTTGGTAATCTTTCCTCTCAGATTTACACTTTGTTAAATTGTACCCTTGTTCCAGGATACAACATTGACAGACAGACATATGCATATCAATATAAACGCAACAAGGTAGACAGACTGGCTGATATAATTAAACTAAAATTGCTAAAAGTGTTTTAGTGAGTACCAATAAAAATAAAATATATAAAAATAATTAAAAGATTTACTCTTTCCTTTAAAACTCATGTCTTTCTCTCTCTTTCTTGAAACTTTTCTTTCTATATCTCTCTCTCAACCTACAAGAAGGCAGCCCCCAAATAAAAGGAGAAAAAGCAAGAAAAGACTGAACCCAGCCATAAGCACCAGAAGTTTACAAGAGCCAAGCCTACATATTTGTGATTGAATAACATACAAAATCAGGGAGGCTTCACATATAATTTCTGTTAGAAAAAAAAAATTAAAAAGGAACACTAAAATAAAAACTAAAATAATTTGGCCAAACCAAAAACATTGACACAAAACAACTTTTTGATGTTTGCACCAAATTCTTGAGCCTCTTCAATAGAATAAAAACCTGACACCTCTAGACCAATGAGTAAGGGCACAGCAGAGAAGATGAGACCCAGAAAGACACCTGAAGAGGACAGAATAAAAGAATGCAGCCACTGAATTACATTTCTACTCTGTTCAGGATTGAGAGAAAACACAGTAGATTGATGCCTGACCTAATTTCTGACATTACTTCTACTCTTATCATGGTCGAACTTCCAACTACTGAAACAGACATTTCTTCAGACCGCTATCAATATCTGCCTTGTTAACAGACTTTTTGTCATGCGAAATACCAAGGACTCACTGATTACTTTAAAGAAAATAAATTTAATTATGAATGACAAGATTTTTTGCATGTAGAATTCAAAAGTAACATAAATTTTTCTACATGTTCTTGAGAAAGTAATTTTTGCAAACTTTGACCTTCATGTCCAAGAAAGAAAATTGACACAAGGAGACTTTTAGATGTTTGCACAAAATTCTTGAGCCTATTTAATAGTATAAAAAAAACTGACACGTGTAGACCAGGACAGAGAGGAGACCAGAACAACACCAGGGGAGATGGAACAAGAGAATGCAGTCATGCATGATATGTGAAGAAACCATTAAGAGATCATCTGCCGCTTATATCTCTGCTCTCTTCAGAGTTGACAAATCACAGCATATTGACATCTGAGCAAATTTCTGACATTACTACTACCCCTACCATGCTCTGACTTTCAACTACTGAAACAGAAATTTCTTCAGACTGATATTAATATCCGCCTGATTAACAAACGTTTTTCTATGATAACTATTAATGGACTAACTCATCACATTAAAAAAAATTATAAATATTTTAACCCTTTACTCATTCAGTTTATTCTCAAAGTTTCTGAAAAACTATTTATCATACCCCATATCCACACTAAAAATGTTGATATGCACATACATATCACAGTGTATATCAGTGGTTAACTGGGGCAGGAAATGGCTTGCAATTTTTAATGCCTTGAAGAAAAAAAACTGTTCTCCTTTAGCACTATAGGGAAACTTTCCTGCCCAGAAAGATGCAAGTCTTCTTCAGAGAAACACACTGTGCCTCCTTGGCCTCACTTTTTCAACCAACCTGAAGTGGAACAAATATATCAAATCTATAGATGCATCTACTGCTACGGAGGTCGAGTCTCTGTGCCGGGCTAGAAATTTTTTTGCATCAGAATCCATCTTGCACATTTATAAATCTACCATTCATCTGTGCATTACACACTGTTGCCATATCTGGTCAGGTGCTCCTGATATTCATCTTGCAATTCTCAACAAAAATCCAAAGAAGGATCCACAGTGTAATCAGTCCTGAAATGGCATCTCAACTTCAGTCATTTTCACACCAATGTAATATGGCTTCCTTCCACCATTTTTTTAAAAAATATTTTCTGGCAAGCTTTTTTTCCACTAATGCCCCGACCATGTGAATTTAAACATGTTACTAGATTGGCATCTAGGTCCCATTCTTTAACTGATGAAATAGTTTAATTACAACTGCCAGTTCTACCCCAGTTTTATATCTTGTACTTCATGCCTGTGGCATGCCCTTCCATTTACTTGCTTTCCTGGCAGCTACGATCTCTTAAAACATAAATGCGACAACAATTGCCATCTTCTATCTTCTTGAATCCTGTTAATCTTTTATCCTTTTGTCAATACCCACTGTACCCAATCTTCTCTCTCACTGTAACTTCCTGTGCACTAGTGGCATTCCTGCCTTGTCTGGGGTGAAATGATTAAAAAAAAAAAAATATTAGTCATGGATTGATATTCTTGAGCTTCCTGTTGAAAATTGTGCCACAGAGATTTCTTCTTAGGATAAAACCAGCAATGATACTTTTGTACCTTCTTGCAAATACCAGGTAAAATCACAATCTTCTCCTTGGTTCAAACCGACTTGTTAGGAATTCCCTTTTTCCCTGTGTATCAGTTCAGATCACAATAGATGCATTTTTGTGTCAGCTTACAATTGTGAACATGTCCTTAAAGAGACTAAGTCTTTGCTGATATAACGAGGCACTATATAACGTCTAACAAATTTGGTTCATGTGACTACTGGCGGCTCTGTAATCAGTCAGTTAAGTGCCATACGTGATGCACACTTGCGCAATCATGTCTCAAAAGAGACATGAGTGACTGGGCAGAAGATTATCCCATAGTAGGTTGGAATCATTTCCTGCAGTTAAAATGGCCCAAGTGGGTACAAAATATCTACTGTCTCATTTGAATGCGAAGGGCCTTAGGGATCAGAGTAAGGCGGCCCGCCTGCTTTGGGACCTCTTGTCCTTCAGTGTGGATGTCGCTGCGATCCAAGAGACTCACTTTGTTTGCAAGGCTGATGCCTGTGTGCTGTCTAATGACTTTGTTGTCTATACAGCATATGGGAACCGGTTCACCAGAGGAGTTTCTTTGCTGGTTAAGCGTACCCTGGACGCAAAGGTGGATCTTGTCCATGTCAGTGCCGAGGGCCGGCTGATCGTGGCCGATATTGCAGTGAAAAGCAATGCGTTTCGACTGGTTGCGGTTTATGCGCCCAATGACCAGGAGGAGCGCGTCTCGTTTTTTCGGTGGTTGGAGCCCTTCCTGGTGGATTCAACGTGACTCGTCTTAGTGGGGGACTGGAATGCCATCCTGGACTCCAAGTTGGATAGAGGGTGGGGAGCTAGAGGGAAGGCATGTGATCGTAGCCTGGTCGATCTCATCGAAGATTTCGGTCTTGTCGATAGATACCGAGTCGATCACAAGGGTGGGAAGATGTGGATGTGGGCTAATAGTTGGCCTTCTAGCAAGGTAGCTAGCTACTTTGATAGAATGTTAGTTCATGAAGCCGACATAGATCTTTTAGATTGTCCCACGTTCCACTGGTTAGGCTACTCAGACCACAAACTTGTTTGTGCCCGGGTAGATTTAGAAAATAGGCCTAGAATGGCTGGTTTCTGGAAGTTCAATGTGTCCTTACTAGACAGGTGGGACTTCCGGTTGCAGCTAATTAACTTAGTGCAGTGGGCGTTAACTGGGAGAGTCATTGGGAATAAGTGGTGGGAGAACCTTAAGAATAGTATTAGGTCTTTCACCACCAAGTTCAGCAAACGGCTCAAACTAGATAAGGCTGACAAGGTGAAGACACTTAGAGCTAATTACTCCCAGGCGGTGGCTGGTGAGGATCCCCTAGAGATAGCTGTAGCTAAGGAGGCTGTGGAGCGGTCAAATAGCAATTGTTATATGAGCCAGGTAATTAGAAATAGGTTAAGCAAGATGTCTTCTGAAGCTGTGAACATGAGCGCAGACATGTGCAAGGAAGAGATTCGCCTAGGCGCCAACCAGTACATTTGAGAGGCTCGCAACCTGGAGGGACATACTCTTCAGTCGACTGACGACATGTGCGAGGTGTTCCGGCGGCATTTCGAGATCCTGTTTACCAAGGAGCCTGGTCTCCATGATGAGGAGTTTCGCAGCTATTTGGCTGACTTCCCCCGGATTTTGCCGGCTGATGTAGCTAGCTGCAAGGGAGAAATTATGAAGGGCGAAGTCTGTGCATCTTTGAAGAAGGTTGGCAGAGGCAAATTGCCAGGTCTCGATGGTTTGCCCTATGAATTGTACTTGAGGTTGTTGCACATCTTTGTCCCGATTTTGACTGTCATGTTCAACAACTGGTTCAGCAGGGGTCTATCCTCAACTGGTTCACCAGGGGTGTGATCACACTGTTGAGAAAAGGCAAGTATGTGGGGAGGGAGTTAGAGGGCTACCGACCCATAACTCTGCTAAACACAGAGTTAAAGATTTTGGCCAAAATCGTTTGCAATTAGTTGCCGAGTCTCAGTTGGGACCTGAGCAGACTTGTGTTGTGAAGGGCCGAACAATTCAGAGCAACCTGCATCTGATACGCATGATCATAGAGGGGATAAAAGACGACAAACAAGCCGTGCTGATCCATTTAGATTAGTCCAAGGCATTTGATAGGGTTGACCATTGTTACCTGGTGGCTGTCCTGCAGGCAGCTGGATTCAAAACCAACTTCCGCCACTGGATTAGCTTCCTGTATCAATCTCCCATGGCTGTGGTACAGGTGAACGGAGAGTTGTTGGATGTTCTGGCACTGTCTAGGTCGATCCGACAGGGTTGTCCACTGTCGCCCCTACTTTATGGTTTGGCATTGGAGCCCCTCCTTTGCTGACTAAGGGACAGGGCGTGCAGTCCGGCCCTACGTGGAATCACTGTCCCTGGTGGTGCTTGAGCCAGGGTTTCCGCGTACGCCAATGACGTCACTAATTTCGTGTCCTCCCGGAGTGAGATCGAGGTGGTACAGAAGGTGCTTGAACGGTACGAACAGGTGACAGGGGCCAAGATTAACCACGACAAGTCGTCCAGCTTGTGGTTAGGCGCCAGGAAGGGTGTTACCCTCCCGGGGCCCTTCGACTGGACGGACGGCTCGGTCTGCATTCTTGGAGTGTGGTTCATGCCCGACCTACAGTTGGAGAAAAATTGTTCTGGCAAAGGTCGGCGAGTCGGCCAAGACTTGGCGTCGAAGGAATTTGTCCTTAAAGGGTTTGGCTGAGGCATGTGCTACATACGTCTTTCCCATTATCCTTTACCCGTTGTCAGTACTTCCATTTTGTAAACGGCGTAAGGAGGTGATCGAACGTTTGCTATTCTCCATTCTGTGGAAAGGACGCAAACACTGCGTCGACAAATGTGTCTGTTACCAACGTTCGTGTCATGGGGGTCTGGGAATGCCATACTTGATGGGCCACAAGGTTGCGTCAAGGTTGGTTTTTCTCAGGTGAGCAATTTTGGAAGACTCATTGCTGAAGGGGATAGTGAGGGACATGTTCCCTAGCCTTACTGTCACTCCCCCTTCTCAAGGTGGTGCTGTAAGCCTCGATGGTGATCGAGTTTTCTCCTTGAATGTCTGGTGGCCTTGGTGGCCATTCCACTGTCCAGTGACCTTTCACGGCCTAGGAGAGTCTTCTATCGTGGGTTAGTGGAGGGCGTCATGAAGGATTCATTACGTGATGTGCTCTGCTTGTCGGAGGATGAGTTTCACTCATTCTGGTCTTGGGCACCGGGTAGTGATTATCTCAGCAACTCTGAGTTTTCGCTGACTGGTGACTGGCTCAGAATCGATTGCCACTCAATGACAAGGCCTTCATATGGGGCCTGGCAGATTTGCCACATTGTGAACGCTGTGACCTTGACTTGGAAGAAACGGCTTCGCACTCTTCTACCATTGTTCACAGGTTTGCCCTCTATGGGACCGGGTAGGCGAGTTGACTGCTCGTATTGTGCCGCGAGAGCTTGTGCTCATTGATCGTGCATTCGCCTGTGACAATGTGTCGCCCCCGTTTTCTGGGATGAAGCGTATGGTGTTTCTGTCACTGCTAGCCATGGCTCGAATGGTGATTTGGACGACACGAACAGAGGAAGTCTTGCGAGGTCTGCGTCTTTCACATCAGGATCTGATCCGATATTTTGAGCTGATGCTCAAAATAAGGATTAGAACTGATTGAAAGCATTTTACTTCGACAGATTTCAGCAAAAGGTGGGTAAATATGGCGAACCTGGTTCGTGTGAATGGGGCTAGTCTTGATTTTCTCTTTTAGATCTGCTGGTTACATCGGGGTGGATTCCTGTGGAACCCTCCCCTGGTTAAGGTAGCTCTCCTTTGTGTACCTAGTTAAAGTGAATAAATTTGTTCCTAGCTTGTACCCGGCTTTCTCTTTTGTTATGATCCAAGTCGAAATTCCCAACCTCCCCAGTTTGTTTTGGTCTCCTTTTATCTCAGCTGGTTCAGCCTTTTATTGTCCCATTCCATTAATTTTTTTACCCCCTCCCCACTCCCTTAGTGAGTGTGCTTCTTGATTTGGTGGAATACAGTGGCCACTCTTTTCTGGGATGGGTGGGTCTTACTAACATTGTTTATTATTTTAGTTCAAAATTTGTTGTATTTTCAGTTTGTTTTTGGGTTTATCCCCCTCCCATCATTTCATTCTTCATTAAATCTTTTAAATTATGTATTATATTGTATATAAACACATTTTTATTGGCATGGGTTATTTCCCTCCTTTTTTTTTAGGTGCCCCTCGTAAATATGTGGTATTGTGGTGTATGAAGGATTGGGAGGTTATAGTCTAAAAAGAAATAAAAAAATTCAATGAATAATAAATTTTTACAAGAATTATTTTCATTTTTTAATTTTTTTTTTTATAATAATATATAAAGATTCAAAAATATTTTAAAATTTCTTCCTCCATTGGGTTGGCTAGGGTATGAAATTAAAGCATGAAGACTACATTTACTAATCAAAAATTGAAAAGCTTAACACAAATGACTTAGCCATTGGATTTTTAAAACAATTAAAACACTTTAATTTTGTGCATTTTGATTACCCGAATCTTATTTGTACAGGTGGCCATATGTAATTAAAAAATCACATGATTCAAGGGTTGTCTACCCTTACATGAAAAAAATAAAATTTATACCAAATTCGTCTTCTATACTGGCTACTGTAAAACATATCAGTTATCACCTCTTGATAAGGATGTGATGATAAGCATACCGTAATCAAGAAACGCGTTTTTGGAAATATTTCAGCCAGTAAGCAAGTAATTCTTGTTTCAAATCAACTTAAAGTAAGTTTAAATTCAGTAATTTGAAAAAAAAATGTGTCAGCTAGGTGTATTTTATTTTTGTCAGATTTTTTACAACCAAGAATTGGCTTCTGTTTACAATCAATGAAAAATGGCGGAAAATTTGAAATTTTTTAAATTCCGATCAATAATTTTGGTTTGAAAAACACCAGGGTATTTTGCTTACTGTAATTAGTAAATTTAATCTTTTGGCTTTCAATTAAAGCTAGAATTAAAGCTTCAAGAAAACTTTTTTATTTTTAAAAATTCAATTTAAATTGAGGTATCAAAAATTTGTGGAGGTAGCTACATAAGTTCTATGCTAAAAGATTCTTCTATCACACTTCTTGTTTGTGAAACTCTCTTCTGGCTTCTTCTTGCTTCCCAGTTAACACTGATCTTCAAAAATTTAAATACCGATTGTTATATTGTCTCTTATTTCTTGTTCTTCTATTGTTCTCTCACCTTAATAGTGTCTTTTTCTTATATTCTCTAATACTCAATAACAGTTTGCATCTTAGTAGCTTTATTGCATTGCTTGGGATGTAATTATTAAACAAATTACTATGGATTGTTGATTTATATATATTGATAATATTTTTTTTATTTAATAACAGTATTACTTAGCAGTTAAAAATTAATGATTTTGAAAGATTTAAAAGTTTCTAAATAATTATAATTAAAATTTAAAAAAAATTAAAGACAATTCTTGTAAAAAATGTTTTTCTTAAAACAATAGAGTCTATAATGTATTCTATTCAATGAAAAGTTTTTCTAATTAAATGATGTTTTAGTTTTTATTTAATTGGATTCAGAACAGATTTTCCATAAGTGTTTAACCCCCAAAAAGTTGACAATTCAATTTCTCCAAGGACTTATCTTTATAATAAATATAAACATTAAGCAATACGAATAAAGGTACATCAAAAAGAAAAAAAATGCAGTAATACCTAAGGAGAAAAAAAAAAGAAAAAAAAAAGAAAACTTTCTCCAAAGACTTGTTTATAACAAATATAAATATTAAGCAAACCAAAAATGGAACCTCAAAAAGAAAAAAAAAAAAAAAAAGAATACCTCAGGTTTAAAATGCATTTTAAAATGAAAAATCTTGAAGTTTCTATTTCAAATTTAAATTCCAAGTTAAAATATTGAATTTAATATTTCAAATAAGCAAAATACTCTGTTGTATTTCAAAATGAATTTAATTGATTGGAATCGTGTTTTTTTTCATAAATAATAACTGAAATTCCTTTAAATTACGAAATTTTAAAAACTGAATGTAGTATTTTTATTTTTAGCTTTCATTATTGAAAGTTACGTGCATTTTGTTGATATGAATTTGATGTACAAGTGAAGTATCAAACAATTTAGCAAAGACTGACGTTTTGATGAATTTGCTGATGACATTTGAAGTATACCAAAATTTCTTCATTTTAATAGTAATTAAAAAAAAAAAAAATTAAAAAAAAAAAATTAAAAAAAAAAAGTTTTCTCTAAAGATTTATGTTTATAACAAATATAAATATTAAGCAATATATATATATATAAAAAAAAAAAAATTAAATAAACACCTCAGGTTTAAAATGCAATTTAAAAAGGAAAAATCTTGAAGTATTTATTTTTAATTTAAATTCCAAGTTAAAATATTAAATTTAATATTTCAAATAAGCAAAATAATTTGCTGTATTTTAAAATGAATTTAATTGACTGGAATTGTCTTTTTTTTTATAAATAAATAATAACTGACAATTTCTTTTAAATTACAAAATTCCCAGATTACGAGTAAAGTTTTAAAAACTGTTTTTATTTTTAGCTTTCCTTATTGAAAGTTACGTGCATTTTGTTGATATGAATTTGATGCACAAGTGAAGTATCAAACAATTTAGCAAAGACTGACGTTTTGATGAATTTGCTGATGACATTTGAAGTATACCAAAATTTCTTCATTTTATTAGTACCCCAAAACAACAACAAAAATTTTGAATGCAAAATATTGACATCATACTCACAGGTTTTTCATTATGTTTTGGAATATCTCCAAAGAAGACAAATTCACATGGTAAATTATATCCTTTAGTTATAGCAATATTTGGAAAAGAAATTCCATCAGGATAATTTCTGGCACATTCCCTCTGTAACTCTGGGCCTGCTTTTGCTGATATATAGGATGAAACTTTACCAATTAAATCCAACTTGGGGTCAGAACATGCCACAATAGCATCCACCTGTTAGGAGATAAAAGTTCACAATTTAATATTTAAAAATTGATACAAAATATGATTTGATGAAATTTAAGAAAAAGAAACAAAAATTGATTTTAATGATCAATGAGTTTATGAAATAAAAATTTCACCTGTTTTGGTTTAACTTTTTTGTTTTATTCTTTTTTGTGTCTTGCAATAAAACTCAAACAACAGTTGTGAATCCAGGATTTATTTCTTAATGACTGGTTGCCAATCAAGGCTAGAGAACACAATTCAAACTATTCTTTAACCCATACCTGGGAAGAAGAGAAATGGATTCAGGCTTTCCTCAAGGGCATTGGTATGATGTATATGCAACAAACAAGGTCAGAATTTGAACTACTCTTGCCAATTCCATTTCCTGCCAAGATATAACCATTACTTCACCTTCACATCTTGTTATTAATTCATAAAATTTTGTTTTCATATAAATTTCTTTTTTGACATGGTGTAATGCTTTTCTCACTAGATCAACCTTTTGCGCTTCAGGGTGCACTTGTCAAATAATTAAAACTCTGAGGCACACTTTAAATTTTCAAAGGAAAAATAGCTTCTGAAATTTGAAAATAAAAAAACAATAAAATAGTCTCCTGAAATAAACATATTTTTCTGACAATTCTTGGTCTCTCTACCTTTTTAAATATAAAGATTTATTTTTAGATATAAAAAATAATTAATAAATTTCTTTTCTGTTAACGTGGGGTGCACATGGCTATTCTTCAGGGTACATTAGTGCACTGGTTGAAAAACACTGTACTTGATCAATTATGACTGAGTAGTGAGATTAATCCTCACTGGATGTACCATACTTCAGCTTTGTGCTACATCTAAGCTACCCTTAGAAAAATCATTTCTCAATCAGTGCTCTACACTTTTTTACTTTTTACCATATCTAAGATACACTTAATAAATTTCCTTTTTTTCTTAATTGTTTTGTTGCTAATAATTTAAATGAAGATTATGGAATTCTGTCAATAAACAATTCTTTTTTTTCTGAAGTAAAATCAGATCTTGCCATATTTTTAAAAAAATTAAAAATATTTAAAAATTGGTTAATACAAAATACAAATACTGATGAAGATGTTTGATCAAAACTTTCTGTATTTTTTGGAAGATATTATGAGAAATTTTGAACAAAAATAAAACACAAAAGGAGTGGGGAGGTTGTATTATACACATGTACATGTTTTCATAAATTGTACTCAGCTTAAAAAATCTCTTATTTGAAACAGCAAGAATGCAAATACATTCAGTGCAATAAATAGTAAAATGAAAAGTACACGTCATGATAAAAATTGTATACAACCATCATTTTATGTTGGCAATATGTTTCTCTCTTCATTCTTAATGGAAGAAAATAATTTTTAATTTTATTTTCATATATCATTAATATATAGAAATAAAATAAAGTTGTACATATAAATTATGATAGATTAATTAACATGTTAAATTGTATTATCAGGTACATCTATTTAGCACTTTCCCTCGAAAATTTAAAAATAAGTTTTGAAACAGAAATTAGGAAAAAAAACAGATAATGACAAAAAATCTGGTTCCTTTTTATTTTTTAATATCAAGAAAAATTAAATATTTGTCTCTTTCTTCATGAAAGACAATATTTCTCTTATTTTATTTTATTTTATTTATGCCTAGCCAGCACCAAAAATTCAAAAATAAATTTTGAAAAAAAATTTAAAGAAAAAACAATAAAAAAAAAAACACATAATAGCAAAACATTTAGTTTATTTCAATTCTGTGGTGAATATGGAATTAAAAGTAACTTTCTTCTCTTGACTTTTTATGAATTTCACAGTCTAGTGTGAAATCTTAATGATTGACCCCATACTGAAGAAAAAGACAAAGCCAAATTTTGCAATCCGATGTTAAATTAATTTTTTAGCCAATGAACAGAAGCGATTTGGTAAACTGAGAGAAAAGTTAACAAGCCAATATGGAAAAGATTTTTGTTATAAAATAGAGAAAAAAGTTGAATCAGTCAGATGGAAGTAAGGTAAGACATCACAAAGATGTGACAAAAGAATTTTGAAGCCACTGATCTGGACATAACATTTCGACACACATTCATTCTCCCTTTTCATCTTGCGTGCTATTTTCTTTTATCTCTTCTTCTTTGTCCTCACCATTCTCACCGTCAATAAAGAAGAAGAAAACAACAACAAGGCACTTCAACTGACTCCTAAAAATTAACTTTGATAAGTACAATTTTTCTTTATTGCTTTACCTTTTGTTCCACTTTCTTGCCAGCCATAAAAAAGCGGAAAGAAACACAGAAATACAACTAGAATTCTGGATTCACTTAACTCCTTATTATATTTCTCTTTGAACATTTACATAGTAATTTCACATACCTACAAATTGGATGTTATTTTTCTTATCAAAACAAATTCAACATTTATATACACAAACAAGATCCCTTTTATTGACAAGAACTGCTTTCAATGTCACAAGCTCCTATCTATCTCTCAGTATCTTTTCAACATTTTCACTCCTTCATTGGCAACACCACAAAGAACATGCAGTGGAATTGATCACCTCACATATTTGATAAACTCGCAAAGACCATCCAGATGAAATCTCATCTCGACATATTTGATGACTACATAAATAACACGCTGAGTAATCCTGATTTCAATATATTTGATGACCCCACAAATAACATGCAGAGGAATTCTGATAACTACATAATGGTGACCATCCAATGCAAAGAAACGCACAAATCAATCTTCTGTTAACTACAAGACACTGACCACGACATAAAGCACTCGACCATCACTACATAAAATGGTGATTCACCGTCTACAGGACAAGAAAGAAAGGACAGTAAAAAAGAAAGAAGCCCCACATGTTTACATAACCCTGTTGTCAAATTATACACTGATACATTATTAACCTCTAATGACAACAGGAAAATTTCAACGACTTCTCAACTCCAAAGCTAATTACCTCAAAATATATATTTTTTATTGATTTTGAACACAATCGTATAACTTCATGCAAAACCAACTCTGTTAATTTGTTTTACATTTTTGAAGACTACTTTGTGTCTAACCATTGAATATACACATTTTCTTTCCCGACTATTCATCAAATCTCAAAGTCCCATGTATTTGAATAACTCCGATGTTAAATTATAAGCCAATGCATTATCAGGCTCTAATGAGAACAGCAGAATTTCAAAAAACTCTATTCAACATCAAAACTACAAACATTTTAATGTTTGAGTACTTTTTCTGAAAAAAGCTGCTGACAACTTCAAGTGTTTAAATTTGTAAAGAAATTCTTTAATTGTTTTGTCTTGAATAACATTATTCTTACATTACTTTTATTGTGACCTATGATATGAGAAGAAACTAAACATACCTACTCTTATAGCTTCCACACAAGCTGTTAAACCACAAAATTGACAACAATTATGGAAACACATTTCAACCTACAATGATAAAACAGCAAAATAAAACGAAAACTACTATTTGGAAAAGTGACAAAATATATCACTGCTATTGAATTGTCAACTTATTCATATACTAAAGCACACTCCATCAAATGAGAAAGGAAATGATGTGGTGAACACAGAATTAAAAATAACTCTTCTCTCGAATTTTTACAAATTTCGCAATCCAGTGTGAAATCTTAAGTTAGACCAATGCGAAAAATGATTGACCCCATAATGAAAAAAAAGACAAAGCGATCCAATGTTAAATTACATTTCTAACCAATGAAAGAAAGTAATTTGGAGAACTGAAGAAGTTCACAAGCCAATATGAAAAAGTCATTTGCTATAAAATAGAGAAAGAAAGTCGAATCAGTCAAATGGAAGCAAGATCAGACACCAAGATGTGACAAAAGAAATTTGAAGCCACTGACCTGAACATAACGTCTTGACACACATTCTCCCTTTTCTTTTTGCATGCTATTTTCCTTTATCGCTTCTTCTTTGTCCTCACCATTCTTGCCATCAACAAAGAAGAAGCAGACAACAACAAAAACAAAGCCCTTCAACTGACTCCTAAAAATTAACTTCAATAAGTACAATTTTTCTTTATTGCTTTACCTTCCTTTTCACTTTCTCGCCGACCATAAAAAAACAGAAAGGAACACAGACTTTATTAGAAACCTGTTAATCTCTTTTGCATACAGACATTTTTCTACTTACAACTGGAACTCTGGATTTACTTAGCTTCTTACTACGTTTCTCTTTGAAGATTTAACTCCTACAAATTGATATTATTCTGTTCTGTCAATAAATTTCTATTTAAACATAGAAACAAAACAATTTTTCTTCCAGCCTTCAACCTTTCGATTATTCTGATACTCTTAATTTGTAGGGAGTTCGGTTATGTTTGGCACAAGGCGAATTTAATAAACATTCAAACTTCTTAATACAATTCTTTAATATAAAAAAAACTTAAATATTTGTTTCTCTCTTCAGTCTTAATGAGGGACAATATATATATATTTATTTATGTCTAGCCAGTACCTTTGCATGAAAATTCAAAAATAATTTTGAAACAGAAATTAGGAGAAAAAACACATAATGCCTAAACAGCAGATTTATTTCTATTCTTTGACACTGAGAAAAATATATTTATTTTAGTGAAATATATGTACAATATAAAGAGATTTTAATGGATAATATGGTACATTTTGAAAAGAAACATAGTATTGGATTTGGTTGTATTATACTCAAGTATGTAATTTATTTCCTTATTTTACCTTTAAAAATACAGGGTTGTATTATACTCAAGGATGTAATTTCTTTATTCTTTCTGCCTTCAGAAACTTGTTAGTATTATACTCAATGATATAATTTATTTCCTCTTTTTACCTTCAGAAGCACTGGGTCATATTATACTCAAGGATGTAATTTATTTCCTTATTTTACATTTAGAAATACAGGGTCAAATTATACTCAAGTAAGTAAATTATTTCCTTATTTTACGTTCAGAAATACAAATCAAGGATGTACCTTATTTCTTATTTTTACCATCAGAAACACTTGGCCATATTATACTCAATAATGTAATTTATGTACTCTTTTTACCTTCAGTAAAAAAGGGGGTCGTATTATACACAAGGAAGTAATTTATTTCCTCTTTTTACCTTCAGAAACACTAGGTCATATTACAGTCAATTATGTAATTAATTTACTCTTTTTACCTTTAGAAACATTGGGTTGTATTATACTCAAGGATGTAATTTATTTATTCTTTTTACATTCTGAAATACTGGGTCGTATTATACTCAAATTGTACTACACACAAGAAAATATGATATCAAAGTTTAATACTAAAAAGTCAAGAACTTAAATAATATAGTATTTAAGTTTTTTCTACTAGAAAGCATTTGCAAGTTTTCAATTTTTGTATTTTGTGCATAATACAATAAATTTTTAATGAAAATTAAAAGTAATTGGTAGTGGGGGTCATATTATACACAAGTACATGTTTTCAGAAATTTGACTTGGCTTAAATTCAAACTCAGCTCCCTGATTTCTCGTTCCAAATGGATATGGCTCAAAAAGAGAAATCGGGGAACTGAGTTTGAATTCCAGTCGAATTCTTTGCATTCACTTACACGCAAATGCCCTTGGGAAAGGTATTCATCCGTCTCTTTCCTCCAGTTATGAGTTATATAACAATACAGATTGGAATTCTTTAGCCTTGGCTGACAACCAGTCTACTGCAGAAAGCAATGGCAACCTACTGTGGGATGCCCAGTCAGTCATGTCTCTTTCGAGACATGATCGCCCAAGTGTGTTTCACGTATGGCACTTAACTGACTGACTTGGCTTAAAGAGTGCCAGTCACAAACTTACCTGCATCCATCTTTGAATATTTTTTTCTCATATATTTTAAGCAACATTTACAGAGCTTGAAACCAACTTATTGCAAATTCTTTAAATATACTATAATAGATATTCTTTTTGCTGGCCAATAAAATATTCGTTAAAAATAACAATATTCTACTACTTATTGCAAGTGAAATTCACACATAGTAAAAATCAAAAAAAAATTTTTTTTATAACCAAGCTTGAGGGGCTACAGCCTATACTAGACAATAGGATAATCTGTCCCTCATTACAGGGTATGTCTAGTGAGAACCTTTCCTTGAAATTAAGACAAATTAGAAACAACATGTAATTGTTTGACATCTGGTTCATTTCTATTTTTTAATATCATGAAAATTAAATATATAATGTACAACATTAAAATTTTAACCCTTTGTTGCATATTGGCTACAATTGTAACCTATATGCAACAAAGGTTAAAGGTTACAGTTGTCACTAATATGCAACAAAGGGTTAATGGATAATAAGGCACAACTTAAAAAAAATAAAAAAACATTACATAAAGATACCTCTACAGCAGGGTCATATTATAAACCTCCCAACATTGTTACTCTGCACAACCACGGCACAAAATATACTCTTTTATGATTCACAGACAGCTATCATGAGAGGTTCAACAACATCGTCATATTCTCATATGCCTATAGAAGTTTCCTATAGGTGATAGCACGACTTTCTTTCAAAAACATTGTGTATTCTACAGCAAAATTCAAATTGAATTCCAGTCTGAGACTATGGCAACATTTTATCCGGGATACGAGCTTGAAATGGTACTCACAAATGAGAGGGCATATGCCAAGGAAAATCAAAATCACCATTGTTAAATCAAATGATTATTATATATATGAGTACATAACTTTATCAACCTTGAAGGTATTAGCCTCTACTCAACCACAAAGTAACTTGAGGCAGTGATATTACACTAAAACCACAAACAGTAGTCCTAAATATAAAATTAGCACAAAGTTTTTGAAAAAAAAAAGAAGTAAGCCTCTTCTTTTTTGTATAAAATGATGAAGCCTTGCAGCCAAACTAGTACTACACTTAATTTCATTAAGTCTAGGTACTATAAAGGAAAATTCATCCAAAAAATTACCATGAAAGTATTTATAGAAAAAACACAAGAAAAGGCACAATAGAAAAGGCCTTACTATGTTGGGAAGGTGAATGAAGCTGAGATGCCAGATCCGGACTAATAACATTGACGGTTCTTCTTCGAAAATTGATATTGCATAGTTTTCAAAAAAAAACAATTTACTTTGTTTTTGTTTTTATCGGTTATAATATTGTCTTGCTTTTACCATAAAAGTATTTATAGAAAAGGCCCAGGGAAGCCAAATTATTTGTCTGTGTGTTCATCAAAAGTTTAACAGTAGTTGTAGATTCAGAATGCAAGTAAACAAAAACTAGGACAAAACTAATTAAAGTGTTTTTTGCCATGTAGTTTTATTAAGACTCCAGTAATAAGGAATCACTCACCACCAGCCGACAATAATCGTCCACCCAGACTCAAACCAGAATAGACTGAAAATTTGGTCATCATCTCGCAATGAAACTACATAATTTGCAGAATGGGATTAATTCAGTTCAGATTTTTCAAAATAAATCTCCCAACTCAATTTTTGAAAATGTATAGTCCTGTCATCAATTTGTCTCTTTGTAGGTGTGTAAACCTGGAAACCTCCAAATTTTACTTCTTTATAGTTAAGCTGACCCTGTGTAGCAACAGAAGAGACTTACATCATGGAGCAAAGTGTGCAAAAACTTGTCTCACATGTAGGTTCATAATTTAGGTGAGATGTTGCCAAAATGGAAGAGAAAAAACATGGCTTGCTTCTTGTGAGACCAAACATGACCAAAAGAGAATGATTAGTTGCTCGTGCTGATTGGCTTGACCAGAATTTTGCTGCTCTCACAACCTATACCCTGGCTCATGGTGTTCTATGTTAAATGACCAATTCATAATGAAGAGAAAGGTCAGAACTAGAGGTCAGTTTTAAATGTTCCCAAATCCAATGAGGAGTAGCAAAGCATTTTAGTTTCTGTCTGACTCTGAGCTAGCCAATCCAGTGCTGTTGGCTTAAGAAATTCAAAAAAATTTTTCTTTTTTTTTTTTAATCATTTCACCCCGAGCAAGGCAGAAATGCCACTGATGAGCGGGGGGCTACATAACTGTAAAAAGATTAATTATAAAAGAGTGAGAAGTATGAACTAGTTAGAAAGGAGCAATAGAAAGCTGAGAATGCAGGTGCGATGACAGATACATAGGTGGAGAGAAAGGGAAAGATATACGGGGTGAGGAGAGAGCTAGAGTCAAGTGGTTAATAGATGAGTATTGACATTGCATTTAAATTTCTGGAGGTCGTAGCCGTCAGGAAAGCAAGAATATAGGAGCGAGTTCCACAGGTGGGAAGTGCAAGAGAAGAAGCTGCAGGAGTAGAATTGTCGTCTGCATTTGGCTAACCTGACTGTGAATGGGTAGGACCCAGTTGCCAGTCTGGTTGTATGAGTAAACACCTGTTGAGGGGGCACCAGTGACTTAAGCTCGTCCAAGCAGAAGCCATAAAAATATTTATAGAACAGACAAAGGGAGGCCATATTTCGATGGTGGGGAAGTGGCTGCAGTTGAGCCTCCAGGTCGGTACCTATCACGTTACAGACTCTCCTTTGGAGCCTGTCGAGAACACTGAGGAGAACGGCAGGGGCGCCTGACCATAAATGGCAGCAGTACTCCATGCATGGATGGATGGTTGACTTGTATATATGCAGGATGGAGTCAGGCGGAAAAAATATCCTGGATTAACATAGTGACCCAACCTTCTTAGCAGTAGATTTAGCTATGGACTAGATATAGCGGTTCCATTTGAGGTCTGAGGAGAGGGTAAGGCCGAGGAGGCGTAGTGTATTACTCTCCGGGAGAATCGCTTGGTCCATGCTTATGGGAGGCAGGAGAGGTTGCCTGTGATGGTTGGCAGACAACAGCTTGGTCTTAGATGAATTGAAGTTGACAAGCCACTTCTTGCCCCAGTTCACCACAGAGTGTAGATCCTGTTCCAGGTCAGCAGCGAGATTATGTCTATCCGCCACGACAGGTTTCTTACTGGTGTGGGAGTATATTGTGGTGTCATCTGCGTAGATGCCAACTTGGGACTTGATCTCACATGGGAAGTCGTTGATGAAAATAAGGAAGAGTGTCGGGCTCAGGATAGAGCCCTGTGGGACACCAGCATTCATGCTGTAGGATGAAGAGGCATGCCCATTCAAAATGACCTTCATTTTGCGGTTATTTAAAAAAGATTGGATTAGGTCAAGCAGGCGACCAGTAATACCATAACCCCGTAGCTTGCATAGGAGGCCAGAGTGCCAAACCCTGTCAAAAGCCTTGGAGATGTCCAGAGCAACCGTGCGAGCCTCATCAGACTCAACAAGGGCCTGGAGCATGTACTCCGTTATGGTTGTTAGCAAGTCAGCCGTGGATCTGGCAAAGCGGAAGCCATATTGCCTGTCAGAGAGAGTTTGTGGGCAGTAAGAAGTTGAACTATTTCAGCATTGTTTATGGATTTAAACACTTTCCCGAATATCAGTAGAAGACTGATAGGGCGATAGTTGGATGGGTCCGAAGGTTCACCACAATTCTTAAATACAGGAACAACTGGAGAGAACTTCCAGCATGCAGGAAAGCATTCTTACATTTGGAACATTATTTACCTTATTTAATTAAAGTAAGATTTTTTTATTTTATTCTCAGTTGCTATATTCTGTTTTCTGTAGATTGTAAAACACTTTTGGGTCTGTAATATTCTATGCAAAAGTGGTATTTTAGAATGTTGGTCTTCTTGTTACATTGAAGTTTAAGCTTCTTATTTAAAATTTTTAAATTAAATTTTATTAAATATATTCCCCTTTAAGTTTGTTTAACATTTTTCATTTAAACTTTATTAAGGTGGTTCTTCTCAGAAAAAAAAAAAAGAAAATATGCTTCGATTCTTCCATGAGGTTTAAATTTTCTAAAGAAAATTTTTTACATTCTTGTTTTTTACTGCAGAATTTATTTATGTAAAATTAAAATAAAATGCTTTATTTGTCAAAGGTCACAAAGTTATTTTATATTTTTCTTTGATACTGTTATATACACAAGAATTATTCATTGATAAAGGTTAATTCTTTTATGAGTAATTTGTGTTTTTATTTTAAACATTAAATTATTTCAGTTTAGTTACTATTAAACATAAAATAAGTGCAGATGTAATATTTTTGAATGAAAGAAAACATTTAAGAATGTTCTTACATAAATTTAATGATATAATTATAATTAAAATCTAAATATTTAATCCAACATTTATTTTTGATATTGTAAAAATGCTGTAAGAGTGAATGAAATCCCACTGCTCAGTCATTTTTACAGGGTCTTCTCTAAAGTTTTTTAAAAATATGGTAAAAAAAAGTTAGCTGAAGAGTCACTGACTCAGCATTTGGCTGTTGTGTACATAGCTGGATATATTACAAGAAATGATAATCAACTCAATGAATACAAAACCATTTTTTATTATGAAAAGTATAGAAAATAAACCAATTCAATTGACTGTGGAAAACTAAAGATTCCTTCTTTCCACACTTGCCAATAGTTATTTTTTTTTGGTTTCACTCTTTTCCATACAATAAAGTAAAAGGTGGGGGACTATAAATCATTAAGTAACATTTTTATGCTTATTTCAGAGTCTGATTTGTTTAACATGGAGAGAAAACCTGCTCATATTCGAATATATAGTTTTGAAAAATATTTGCAAAATATTACACACTCAGATCAGACAAAGAATAAGCTTTAAAGGTTTTCAAACTTTCCTCGAATTATTTCTTTTTTTCATCTGTCTATATTTCAGAGATAATTTATTGTCATATACACATTTCAGCTGATGCCTCCCAACCTTCTTCAGGTACTACTTGTTGAACCTGGTAACTTGAATGGAAATTTGAACCAGCCACTTTATTCGATCCCTGAGAGTAGAATGAATGAATGGTTCAGTGAGACCTGTAAATAGTGTGTATGTTTCTGTTTCAACATTATGTGGATCATATCTTTTACCAGAAATCTTAACTACCTTATCAATGTCGACAACAAAAATACATATTTTCATTTATTTAACTTTAAACAAATCCAATTATCCTCAGGTATGGGTCAAAATGTTATTTTAAGTATTTCAAAAGATAGTTAACATAATTTTCTTCAAAAATTTCTGAAAATCAAACATTTTTCAATAGGCCTCCAGTTTTGGCTCAGAGTTGCACCATGAGTAGGCCTGGAGTATAGTATACCATGCCTAGGTTCAAAACCTCTCAGGCTCTTTATTCATCACATTTTATAGTTTTAAATCCATATCTTTAATGTGTTCTTGTTCTCAATATATCAAAACGCCACTCACTTATCTTACCTAAAATTGTCTCCCATTCTCAACTAGATCCCATCTCAAATCAACATCCAGCCGTCATGTACATTAATAAATACTGATACCTTGAATTCGTCCTGTTATAGTATTATACTAAAAGATGTAATATATTCTCCATTTTTAACTTCAGAAACACGGGTCGGATTATACGCAAGAAAATATGGTATAATAAATATAATAGTGGTTATCAATAGAAATTAAAAGAAAATCACTCATAATACACATACCTTCATATCAGTGATCAACCCTGTTATTACATCAACTGAACATTCTCCGGGGGAATTATCTGCAATTACAATTTCGAAGAAATTCTAATTTACTCAAGGAAGAAAATTACAAATAAATTCAGTACATATTAACAATTTTTAAACTAACAAATGTTGTTCAAATGTGAACATATAATTTTTATTCATTTAGCATGTATTATTTTAATGACGGATTGCATGAATAATATCTAGCTGTAATTTTTTAGCAAATATTAATCAAACAAAGCCCTCTTCCACTTTGGCAAATGTCAAACTAACGGTCAGGTCAACACATACTGAGATTAACCACATATTAAAGCAGACTGATATCATCAGACCTTAAAAAGGTCCCAACTATCAATCACACATATATATATACCATAAAGACACACACACACACACACATATACATGCTCTCTCTCTCTCACACACACACACACACACACACACACACACACACACACACACACACAGCACACATCACTACAATTAATGACAGCAGCAGCAACCAGGAATGACCATTCGTTGAAAGGCATGAACTCACTTGAACACAAGCTCTACTACCATTCTGAGAATGAAATTTTGATCTCGAAATATTAATGTATAACAAATAGGTAATACCAAACAACTTCTTTTCCTTCCTTTGTTTTAATAAACACATTGTGACAGCCTTCAAGATCTAACTATACACCAAATATTAATCAATTTAAAAAAAAATTTTTTTTTTTTAATCATCTCACCCCAAGCAAGGCATTCCACTGCCACTATTGCGCATGGGGCTACATAGGGTAAGGTAAAGAGAAGGAGTGGTTAGACATAGGGAATGTCAGGAGGAAGGTGACAGATGAGTAAGGATACTGAGGATGAGGGTTGGGCAGATGGGAAGAGTGTTTGATAGAATGGGAGCAGGTTAGTGTGTTAGGAGGTGTCTATTGACCTTACATTTAAACTCCTGGAGATTGTAGCCGTCGGGGAAGCAATCGTGTAGAAGAGAATTCCACAGTCGGGAAGTGCAAGGAAAGAAACTGTTGGAGTAGAAGTTGCGGTTGCATTTTATCAGTTTCACTGTAAAAGGGTGGGATCTAGTTGCTAATCTAGTATCTCGTGCAAATTCGTATTTAGGGGGCACCAGTGATCTAAGTTCATCGGAGCAGAAGCCGTGAAAGTATTTATAGAAGAGACACAGGGAAGCCACGTCATGCCGGTGGGAGAGAGACTGCAGGCGGTCTGCCAAGTCGGTATCTATCACATTACAGACCCTCCTCTGAACCTTATCGAGAAGCCCGAGGAGAATAGCAGGGGCACCCGACCAGATATGGCAGCAGTATTCAATGCACGGGCGGATGGTAGATTTATATATGTGCAGGATAGATTTAGACGGAAAAAACTTCCGGGCCCTACACAGAGAACTGACTTTCATAGCAGCGGATTTAGCAATGGATTCGATATAGTCATTCCATTTGAGGTCTGCTGAAAGTGTGAGACCAAGGAGGCGCAGTGTTTTACTCTCTGGGAGGCAAGCCTGGTCCATGCTAATGGGAGGTAGGTGAGATTGTTGATGATGGTTAATTGAGAGTAGCTTTGTTTTAGAAGCATTAAAATTTACTAGCCATTTCTTACCCCAGTCCAATATGTATTGGAGGTCTTTTTCAATCTCGGCTGTGAGGTTAGCTTTGATGCCTACACCAGATTTTTGTAGGAGGTGAGAGTAAACTGTGGTGTCATCGGCGTACAAACCTACTTGGGCTCTTATGGAATCAGGGAGATCATTAATGTATATCAGGAAGAGTGTAGGACCTAAGATGGAGCCTTGGGGGGACACCTGCGTTTGTATGGTAGTTCTGGGAGGCATGTCCGTTTAATACCACCTTCATTGTGCGGTTAGAGAGGAATGACTGGATTAGTTGAAACAAATGTCCAGTTATACCATAGCTCCGCAGTTTACATAGAAGGCCAGCATGCCAAACTCTGTCGAACTCCTTAGATATATCCAATGTAACGGTTTGGGCTTCGCCATTCCTGTCAAGTGCCTGGTATATGTACTCAGTGATGGTCGTTAGCATATCAGCAGTAGACCTGGTGAAGCGGAAACCATATTGCTTGTCCGAGAGGAGCCTGTGTGCTGTGAGATGCTGAACCACCTCGGCGTTGATAATGGCTTTGAACACTTTGCCAAAGATCAGAAGAAGGCTGATAGGGCGGTAATTTGCAGGGTCAGAGGGTTCTCCAGTGTTTTTAAATATAGGAACTACAGAGGAAGATTTCCAACAGGTAGGAAAGCAGGAAGCAGATAGGCAGAGGTTGTAGAGCTTAGAAAGGACAGAGGAGAGTTCAGGGGCACATTTCTTTAAGACTATGGTTGGGATTCCGTCACCACCGCTCGCTTTGTGAGGGTCAAGTTTTAAGATTATCTTAGAAACAAGCGAAGGTGTAATGTGGACATCATTCAGTTGTGCCTCGGTTCTAGGTGAGAAGTCGGGTGTCAAAACTCCAGACGAGTCCAGACTCGAATTGTTCGAGAATCTGCAGGCAAAGCATTCAGCCTTATCTGCTGGGGAGGTGAGGACCTCAAATTTGTTGATTAGCGGGGGTATTGTGGACTTGCTCTTGTTAAGTACTCTTTTACAGAGTTGCCAGTAGTCTTTAGAGCCGAATTTAGAGCATGCTATGTGTTGCTTCATTCTAGCAGCAAACAACATCTTAGCTTCGTTAAGTATCCTTTTACACTTATTACGAGCTGAAGTGAAAAGGCACCTGTTTTTGTCCGACGCATAGTTACAATAGAATGCTTTTATTTACATATATGTGTATGTGTATGTGTGTGTGTGTGTGTGTATGTAAACTGAACATATGAATCAGAATCTGAGAAGATAATGGTATAAAGTAAAATAACAAAGTAGGAAACATATCTCAACTAACATGTTTCGCTGTTATTAAAGCTTCTTAGGAGATCAAACAATCTGTCTACCTAATACATCACTCAATAAATCCCCAATTTAACTAATAAAACAACAGCTTTTAGGCAAAATTCAATTTTAATCATCAACATAGTCTCCTTCTAGGGTGATACACTGATTCCAGTGCTTCTCTAACAGTTCGATGCCTTTATTTTATAGAACGATTTGTCTTTGTCCTCAAAATACCCAACAGTTTCCAATATCGCTTCTTCATTGGAGCCAAATCTCTTTCCCTGGAGCATTCTTTTGGGGTCTTCAAACAGCCAGTAGTTGCTGGGGCCCAGATCTGAAGAATAGGGTGGATGCAGAAGCAATTTGAAGTGAAATTCATATAGTTTTGCCATTGTTGCGACCGACTTGTAACGTGGTGCATTGTCTTGGTGTAAGATTACTTTTCCTTCTTGATTTGTGGCTGTTTTGGGGGCAATTTCTTCCTTTAAATGCACCAATAATGTTATATAATATTCGCTATTGCTGGTTCTTCCTTTCTCAAAGTAATCGATGAGCAAAATACCTTGTGCATCCCAAAATAAGGAGGCCAAACCTTGCCTGCTGATGTTTGCATCTTTGGTCACTTTGGACGGCTTTCACTCCTGCTGTCCACTCAGTTGACTGCTGGTTTGACTCTGGAGTGAAGTGGTGGATCCATGTTTCATCCGTTGTCACATATTTATGCAAAAACTCCTTGTTGCATTGAAGCAGTTGCAAACAAAGCACTGAATTATTAACGTGTTGGTGTTTTTGATTGACTGTGAGAAAACATGGCACCCACTTTGAAGACAGCTTTCTCATTGACAAATGTTCATACAAAATGGTGAATATACTGCCTTCTGATATGTTCAACTCCTCAGCTATCTCACGCAACTTCAATTTATGATCAGTCAAAATGATTTTGTGGATGTTTTTGGTGTTTTCCATGATCATTTCCAGGATTTCCAGGCCGCATTTAAAGTCAGCATACCACTTTTTAATTATTTTTTCCGATGGAGCAGAGTTCAAATAACACTTATCAAGCCATTGCTTTGCTTGAACAGTATTATTTCCCCCATCAGAAAGCAATGCTTTATCAACACATGAAATTTAGATTTTTCTATCATTTTGAAAATTTGCAACAGTAGCTTCAATTAAATGACCATAATTTGTAAACTAATAATCCAATTGGATCCAAATTTTGTCATGTGCCACTTGAAGGTTAGTACTTCATAAAAATCATATGGATTTTTTTATATGTCAGGCTCGGGACTTATTGAGTGATGTGTTATCTATCTTTCTATCTATGAATTGAATATATGGATTGGAATCCAACAAGATGACCCAATAAAGTTAAAGAACAAAGTAGGAAACATATCTCAGTCTAACATTTTTATTAAAGCTTCTTCAGAGACTGAGAAAAAAAAACAAAAAAAATAAAATGAAGAGACAGTACTACTGGTCTGTTGTGATTTGGGATTAGTTCTTATTGGTCAGAAATATGTATTAATGCAATAGATAATTTTTAGATGTATGTGAGTAGAATATTTAGTGTGATAAAGTACATAACAGTATATGTTTGTGTAGAAATGCATGTCTGGTTAGGTGTATGTTGGATAGAAACATTAGTTAATTGAACTGTATATGCATGTGTGTGAGGAAATGTCTGAAGATGTTATGTCCAAAGAGACTGATGAAATCAAGATGTTGCAATGATTTTATTTTGTGGAATATTTCATATTTGTATATGTATAAGCGTGTAGAGGATTTTTAGTCCTTTACGATTTATATTATGATTCTTCCAACAAGAAAAATAAAAACAACAAATCCAATTTGTAACCAATAAATTAAAATGTATTCAATAAACAAACAAAACAAGTAATATCAGTATACATAGAGTAAGAGGAAAGAGTTGTTCCTCTTTAGCTGTTTGTTGGCCGAAGTAAAATGTAGGAAGTTTTTTCTTGCGCTGAAAAGGTTTGTTACAATTGTTAGCAAGATTTTCATGTAAGAACAAATAACATAAAAAATACAATTATTTTGAATGTAACTGTTAAGTGATACAAATTTTGGTCAAGAGTTCAAAGATCAAAAGTTCTTGATGAAAATGTTCAGACAGAAGACAAAGTTCTGTGTGTGTGTACATTAGGTGAGAAATGAGTAGAGAGACTTACGTGTGGTGTAGTCTTCTTAGCCAGCCTGTGGGTCTACTGACAAGCTTGCTGGAAGTCTACCATTTTATTTGCAGAGAGCGGATCAAATAGTAAGCGCAGGACAAGCTTTGTTTACATAAGAAAAATATGTGATTGGCTAAAAATTAACCAATCACCAACACACACGTGAAAGTTGCTTTGGAGGTGAAAGATAACAGGCGACTGCGATTGCTAAATTGTCCTATACAAGAACAGTAGTGATTTATTACCCAATCGCAGATGAGTAAATGACATGGACAGAATGTGGGTAAGAAAAACATAGCAACCACTATAAGTGTATGTGAAAATGCTGTTGTCATGTCTCTGTGGGTGGCAATGATTCTAGTGCTAGGAATGGCGGCTAATTTGTTTGTGAGTTTAGTTGAAAGGTAGAATTATAAAATTTCTGTAATTTTTGTTGGAAGCATTCGTATTTTTTTTTGGTTTTGTGGATTTTGTAAGCGTGTTTTTTTTATCATTGAGTATGAAATAGTGTGGGTAGTGGAGATGTTTGAATGTTTTCTCAATTTATTTCTCATCTTCATTTAGATATTCAAGGCTACATATTCTAAAGGGCTGTAAAGTAAAATCTTATGATTAGTCCAGATTTTATTCTCTGGTTGTGGTAGAAATAGAAATTGATTAGTTTGGTTTTGTTTGTAGATTATTGGTAAACTTTAAAATCTAATTTTATCATTGTTGCATATTAATAAGATGTCGAGAAAAGGTAGATAATTGTTTGTTTCAAATTCATGTGTGAATTCAATGGTGGTGTTATACCTTATTGAGTTTCATTATTGTGTTTAATAAAAACAAGATTCGGTCATGCTGTTCAGTGTTGATTTTTTTAGATACAGATCTTTTTTCTGAAATGTACAACTAAACTAATTGCAGGTCACTTTTTCAACTATCTTAGTCTGTCTGCCATTATGTTTTAGAAATAGCATGTACCTTGATTTATACTTCTTTTTATGTGAATTATTACCTGTAGCTACATAAAAATATGTAGTTACAGGTAAAAATTCACATAAAAAGATATCGTTGAGGATGAAATGGTGTGGGTAATGGAGAAGTTTGAATATTTTATCAACGTATTTCTCTTCATTTAGATGTTTAGGGCTACAAATTCAGAGGGCTTTGAGGTAACATCCTGTAATTAGTTCAGATTTTATTCTCTGGTTGTGGTGGGAATAAAAATTGATTAGGTTGATTTTGTTTGCAAATTTTTGGTAATTTTATCATTGTTGCATATTAATAAGATGGTGGTTTCAACCTTATTGAGTTTGTAGTAGTTGAACAAAGTGTGATTAGTAGAAATAATGAATGTCTACTGGAATCTGTTCTTGCCAATTGCTAATGCAGAAATCAGAACAATGCCTTGCTCGGAACTCCATTCTCTGCGCACCATAAACTATAGTACTTTTGCTCGTTCTTTCTCTCGAACACTGGTGTAGCCTTCACAAATCTCAAACACTAACTGGCCTGAAATGAACAGTCAGTTCCTTTTATCCATCCTTGGTCTTGGGCAAGAAACCAAGAACTCTTGCTTGTGTCAGCATCACTTATGTCGATAACGCATGCGACATGCCATTTTAACACTGTTTTGCTGAAGCTCGCTTTACGGGTCTATGATGTCTACAAGCACATATGCAAACAGTTCACCTTTTCTTGCTTCGACAAGGTAAGTTTCTGTCATACTCTTCTTGATCTCATCATCACAAATAGTGCACCTGAGGACAGGTCTCTTCTGGTGGGTGCTCCTTCGAAGAGGAACTACAAAGCTTTGTCCTCAGATTTGTGGTTTCACTGAGCATGTCAGCATCTGCTGGTAGACCTCTGATGTCAGAGCCATCATTTGGTTGACTTGACTCCAAATAAATAAACCACACACTCTCTTCTATGTTGGTTTCATCACACGACGATAAATATGACCTTGAAAATGGTCGCAGGTCTTTGACATAGCGAGGTATCCCATCAATCTGCACCATCTGTGGGCTGACCATTTCAGTTACTTGCCCAGTCTCAAACTTAGTTGTGCATTTGCTGCGTGTAGTTTTAATCCAGATGACGTCACTTTCTTCATATCCCCCGCCAGTCATCTGTGATTCAGGTGGGGGGTTGGCTTCAATACCTTTTACTTGGATATGCTAATTATGCAATGTATCAGTTGGTGCCGTGGAAGGTGAGATGTTGTCTTTTGGCATGATATACTAATAAACGGACTCCAACATGGAACAATCTTTCCTTGCCATGACGGTCTTAATACTTCTGTGGCTGAATTCTACAATTCCATTCCCAGGTGGTGAATGCGGGCACCAGGACCTCATCCAAACACACCAGCTGCTTGCAAACTCTTCGAAGTGCTTGCAAGTGAAGGCAGAGTCTTTGTCAGTTAATATTTTGGTTGGCCGAACTCAAAGAAAATCGTCTTTAACTGGTGAATGACATTAGTTGCATCTTGCCGACGTAATGGCTGCTACATTGCAAACATGGATGGACCACAATGGATAAGCGTTAAAAAATGCCCACCATTGTAATGGTGGGCATTGCTAATCTACTCCAGTTGTTCTCCATGCCCAGTTTTCCTTTCTTTCAATGAACTGGTGCTGGATCTATTGACTGGCAGGCTTCACAGGCTCTGACAACTGATCTTAAACATGAGCGGGTTGATAGATCTAGTAAAATACAATGCCGATTTCATACTCAGGTGCCCACTTTGTTGGCGGATGTCAGTCACCTGACTCTCATTCAGTCGGCTCCCTATTGTGGTACAACTTTCTGGTATCAGCTCTGTTCCCTTCTCGTGTAGATCCAACCACTTTCATGGCACTCTCATGAGGCAATCTGCATGGTTTTGACAGTATTTTACTAGTGTTACATCTATGGTCAATCCATATTCTTCTGTTAATGCCCACAGTGTTCTCAAGTGCCATTTCACTAACATTTCACCAGTTGCCTTTGTATTTGCACGTGCCTTCCCAGTCTGATATCTGTCTGATATCCATCAATGTATACATGCTGAATTGATGACCAAATGCAACACTGTGGCTTGCCATTGAAGGGCTAGATGGATGCCTTTGAGTGCTGCATCTAGCTCAGCCAGATTGATATACCTGGCATTATTGGTTGGACGCAACAAACAAGCATTCTTGACAATGCGTCCATTTGCTTCTAATGACAATCCTATTTGAGTCTGAACACAGATTGCCAAAGAACAAATATAATCAACCTCATTTTGATGTAATTAGATTAGAAGAATCGTGCTGCTAGGATCACTTGACATTGTAAATATATATATATATATATATATATACACACACACATAATAAGCATTCTAGAGGTCTGACAGTATTCTTCGAAGGTGATATTTATAGTATATGTGACTTTATAGAAATATTGTTTATTAGAATGTTTGCCAAAATATTGGCTAATTGCCAATCAATTCAAATTTTACAAAATGGTAAATAATTAGAATTTCCTTACAGGTAAATATTTATAAATTTAGTATGAAAAATAGTTTTCACATTTAGTGCCTTATAAATATAGAATTATTCTTGCAAATAAACAATATAATAATGTTTAATATTCATAATTTGCAAAGACAAAGAAAATGTATTAATTCACTTTCATATGGTCAGATGTTATAATTTTAATCAAAATTTTTTAAAATGATAAACATTGCCGAGGAGTGAAGGTAGTTAAACTAATAATAGTGATGTCAAAGGAAAAACCGTCCTTTTGATGCATTGGTTTTTTGTGGGCACAAAGTTTAAAGCTTGTCAAGAAATAGAGGTTTTGCTTGACTATAAACATTACTTAAGAATAAAAAAAAGAGATTGCAAAATGAGACTTGATAAACACGTTCAATGAATAAAGTATAACAGGCATCTCAATGAATTATTGTGCTGAATGTCTTTATGGAAACTCTTCTCTTCTATATTGATGTAGTTAGAATTAGCAAGAAAAAAAAAAAAGATACTCACCCAAGTGTCTTACATCTGATCCTGATGAAGGAGAAGAAACTTTTATGTTTGGCGTTTCTGCGAAAGGTGTTTTCAGAATACCGATAACTTTATTTGTCATTTCAGAAGTTTTAGCAAAAAGTAAAATGCAAATTGGATGTTTGTCATTATTTGTCAATTTTCTCACGGCAAATGAAATATTTTGACAGAATTCTGCCAGATTTCCAGCTATTTCAATAGGAATGGTGATGCCAATGGTGTGCGGAAAATTGTTATCAGCAAAAACAATTTTGAAACAATTTTCAAAAATTAAATTCCAAGAACACGTTTTGCTTTTCATTTCTGGCACAAAAAGACTGATATGATTCCTGGGAGGATTGCAAGACACATACTGAAAAATTTCATATTTCTCTCCTTGAAAAATAGGGATGTAATCTGAAAATAAAAATTGACATTTCAGCAACAAACATCAAATTTCGCTTCCAGCTCACATGCACATGTTTGCCAATCTTCCATCCAAACAAAATAGACGACTACTACTATCGTTTGTCCATGAACTGCTTAATACACTCAAAACAACTGTCATCTTTGACAATGGTTGATGTAAGCCAAAAGCTCAGAAAGGATTAAGTAAAAAACATGTATCAATATTGTGATTTTCTTTCCTCTATCAACAATAATGCTATTAAGCTTATCAGATGATATGAAAAAAATTTACAAAAAATAAATCGACAAAACTTGTATATATTATTTAATAAAACATGCATCAATATATATATATATATATATATATATATATATATATATATATATAATTTCATTATTTTGAGAACACTACTAAATTGGTAGCATGGTCTCACATATTACAGTTGAAATATTTTGATCTAATCCTCAGTTCCATGCTAATAGATTCTTCTATCACACTTCTCACTTGTAGAACTCTCTTCTAGCTTCTTATGTCATAGTCAACACTGATCTTCAAAAATTCAAATGCAATCTCATTATTTTGTCTTTTTAATACCTGTTCTTTTATTGTTCTCTCTCAATAACAGAAATTTTTTACATATATTCTCTCACAATCAAGAACTTATGCTTGTATCTTAGTAGCTTTATTGCCTTCTCTGAGGTAAAATGGTCATTCAGTTGGTTGATTCATTTTGTGCAGCTATCAAACTTTTGCAGGTTATTTAAAACCAGAAAATATTCTTAGATTGTAAGAACTATTTTGAGATAATAATGGTTGAGTCTTACAAATTAACCTGTAGCTTGACCTTTCCCAAAGGTGTTTGTACGTAAGTAGATATAATGAACTCAACAGGAATTGGAACTGAGCTCTCCAAGCCATTTTCCATTACACCACCCACATATCCAACCTTTCAGCACATAGTATTCCCTAGTAGTCACCAGTGTATACACTGACCAGATTCAATGTTGCTTAACAAAGTGATGTAACCGTAAGGCATAAATTTGATTATATGTTATGGGACCTACTCATTGAACCATAATAAACTCTTCTCCTGACTATAAATATCGGAAGACTGTCTCAAGTGAACATTTGGCAATTGACGACTGACAAAGGAATTGAGTTGGGCTCCACTTGGCAATCAGCCAGACGTGTAATACTTTTACTTGTTTTCGTAAGATATCTTTGTTTCTCAAATACCCAAGTTGCGTTTTCTTTTGGACCTATTCTGGTTCACAACAATATATATAATGTGTACATTGAGGACAACACCCAGCAAATGCATTCAGTCGAATGTGCAAGCATGAAAAACTCTGGCAGCTTGGTGTTGACCTCAATGTCCACTTTTATGTTCATATTTACATATGCTCTAACCCTGATATTGAGCAATTTACACCATAAATATAACGTACATTAAAAATATGTATTTAACATATTTCAATGCTTTTGAAAAGGACAACAAAAAATGAATGATTTGGAAATAACAAATTCAACAATAACTTCCAAAAAAGTCAATCAGTCAATTAATTGCTATACTTGATACATGCTTGGCGATCATGTCTCTCCACAACTTCTAAGACTCACTAACTTTTAGCACTTTTAGCAAAGTGCCATATGTGATACATGCTTAGGTGATCATGTCTTTTTTAAGACATGACTGACTAGGCAAACAATTTTCCTGCAGTATGTTGTTATTTCTTTCTGTAGTAGACTGGTTACCAACCAAGGCTATATAACCCAATCTGTCCTACTATTCAACCCATAGCTGGAAGGAGAAGAGCTGAATTAATACTTCCCACAAGGGTATTCGTGTGTAAGTGAATGAAATGAATTCGACTAGCATTCAATTTCACAATTTTTCTAAAATTTAATTAATTACAACTGTTCATTTATAACTTAAGCTCTAATATAACTTAAAAATTCAAAATTATTTTACTAACATAAATGACCCACACAATACTTTTTGGTTTTCTTAACTACAATTTATCTTAGTATACCATAATTATTTAATTCTATCCTAAACAATCCACTCCCTATAACTGATGAAGTAATAGAAAATCAAATTAAAAAAAACAACCTAAAATCCAACCTGCTGTTAGAAATTATTGTCTACCATTTAAATAATGTATGGCCCTAATATGTATCTTACCCAGACAAAATTAAAAAGTGTCATGCCTTGACATCAAGATACTCTGTTTCTTTTCACAACCCAAATCTTCAACTTCATAGTTCAACCTAATTCTCAGTTTTGATTGAACAATATTGACATACCTACAAGCATATTCTTAAACTACCACTATTTAATTTTCTAAATAACCATGAATTCATTTTATATTTTCTAAATAAATCATTTTCACCATTTATTTTAAAATATCACCTGAAGAGCTAGTATTGTTCTGAAACACGAACATTTTTGTGTAGTGATATAATGCTTTTATAAACCATTGTATTAACAAAATCAAAATTACAATATATATATATATATATATATATATATATATATATATATATATAAAATCCCATCTCCAGTACCTAATGTGCCTAGAGCTCTAGCCAAACTTTATAACTATTGCTTCACTTCTTCCTGCTTGTTGGAAGTCCTTTGTAGTTCCTGTTTTTAAAAACTCTGGTCAGCCGTCTGACCCCTTGAATTATCACCCTATTAGCCTCTTACTGCAATTTGGTAAAGTGTTTGAGGCTGTTATCAATGCTGAAAGAGTTCATCATCTAACATCTCACAACATACTCTCTGAAAAACAATATAGCTTTCACATTGCCAGGTCTACTACTGATATGCTAACAGCCATCACTGAATATATATATATATACCAGGCTGTTATATACGTACCTATGAATATTAATGGGTATGTCCTAATCTTCATAAATATGTTGGATGCTGTTGTGAGAGGGGTTATATTGCCACCTTGCGATGCAATTCTAACATTATTGGACTCTCTGCCTTCTAGTGGAGCCTAACAAAGACAAGGCTCTACCAAAGGATAGAGTTTCATCTGGGGAAAGGTAGACATTCAATTTTTACCCAAGCTATACAACTTGGATTACTCACATTAAAAAGGCATTGTGCTACATTTTGTCTCAAGTGAGGAGGCGGTTAAATACCCATATTGCTATCTAGAAGTTCACCACAAGCAATGGTTATTTATGTCACACACATGGTGAGTATTGTATTTTGTTGATGTTATAAAGATTACTATTTCATTTGCTAACCTCCATTTTAGTTATTTCTCATTCAGTAACATTTTAGGTTACAACACAGGCTCTTGATAAGAACAGTAAAGATGTTGCTCTAGATATCTCAAAAGCATTTGACAGGGTTTGGCATGCTGGCCTTCTGCACAAGCTACAGGGTTACTTTAATTTTGAACAATTGTTCAATTTAACCAATCACCCAGACAGAGACTTCAAAAACACAGTCTTGAACAGAGGTGTAAAAATTTTGCTCCAAGGGACATTGCAAAGGAAATGTCACAGCATGATAAATGGTATCGCAATGTCATTCTCTGTATTAAAAAGTCTTCCAATACTAAAATATACCTTTCTGTAACTTTATTTGAGGAATGAAAAATAAAAATGTATAATTATTCTAATTTTAAATAAATATTATTTACTTTAAGTTTACTATATCGCAGATATGCATTTTTAGCCATTGCTTTGCTTGAACAGTATTTTTACCCAACAGAAAGCAATGCTTTATCAACACATGAAATTTAGATTTTTCCATTTTTTTGACAATTTGCAAAAGTAGCTTCACTTAATTGTTATTTGTAAACTAATAATTTGATTGGGCCTATATTTTGTCACGTGCCATTTGAAGGTTAGTAATTCATAAAAATCATATGGATTTTTTATTAGCGGTGCCATCTATATGTCAAACCCGGAACTTATTGAGTGCCATTTTGATATAAGTTTTAAGTACTCAGAAACTGGTATATCTTGACTGCAATATCTTACTACTTCTAACATACTCACTCACTTTACATGACAACTTATTCCAATCCCTACAAAATTCTCTTCATCAGCAGAACATCAGTTCCTGCAGAAAGCTGTAATCCAGTGAGACCAGTTCATTACTAAGAATGTAGCCAATTTCATAGACAATAGAATTATGAAGATGTCATGATAATGGCAAAAAGTAATTGAACAAAATGGCACATATGCAGCTGAATAAATCCATTCACAAATATCAAAATATTGTCACTGTAATTCACTAAAAATTTAAAAAAATGAAAAAGAAAACCTGAATTTTGATTCTGGCCCAATATATCTATGAAATATTACAGATGGCACTATATCACAAAGTTAAAAAAATATATGTTACTGACCTGTTTCTGGTTTTGGTGTTTTCCATTCCACAGTGATGAGAAAATCCACTGGAATATTTTCAGGATCAGGAATTGTGATGCAAGAAATGCTTATCAGTTGATTTACCTGCAGGACTGTAGGAATATCTCCAACCACTGCAAGCTGATATGGATTCCCCTTTACGTTAAACTTTTTTTCTACATTTGATAAAACTTCATTTTTCTCTTCACATAAAATCTCATATTCAAATTCATTGAGTAAATAACTTTGGCAAGCAACTTTTTTTGTTTCTTTTTTCGATTCTGTGAGACGAGACTTTCTGGTTTCATGAATCAAGTTTTCATCTTGAGCTGTTTTCTGTAACTCTAAATCTGAGGTCTTATTGCATATCACAGATTCTTTCACTTGAGGAGAGATTTCAACATCAGTTGGATATTGATCCAAAAACTTTGAGATTATTGAATCAACTGATTCAAAGTCAGATGCTTTGGTGCAGATGTATGTTTTGGAAAAGTCCTCTTCGCTAAAGATGACACAAAAATACTGATATTGCAAAGCATCGATAAGAGTTGACCATTTCTGAACATTTGCCTTTAAATGGGATTGTTCATTAGGGTCATGATTTATTATGATCACATCTTTTTCTAACAAGGACTTAACCAACTCAGTATTGATACACAGAAATGTTGCAATATTATTTTCAATATGTAAATCAATTCTTTCTCTAAGTTTGTCTGTGAGAATTTCAAGCACCTTATCTGAATGTTTGGTGAGCAGAGAAACCCAATTTGGCAAAAGTGAAATTTTACCAGTGGTTGTGCGATTACTGTAATTTTTTAAAGGGTTTTTGAAATTTTTAGAATGCAAATTGTCGTCTGTTTTTACATCAAGTGTTTCCTGATTTTTCAGAAGTGTATCCTTTCCTTTACTATTTGGGTTTCCATTTTCTGTTGATAGCAAATAATGACGAAATGCTTCTCTTGAGTCAAATTCTTTTCTCCATAAGTTCTCTTTATGTTCCGCCATATTTACTGGACCAAAAATTTATCTCCTAATGCCAAATATTTCAAACAGTTCTTCATAAGAACAGAAAAAACTTTTTTTTTCCTTTTCGCACCAGTAATTCAGTTGATGAGAAAATTTTGAGATGTTTTAGATTCTTTCACCATTGGATTCATGAAGATTTAATTTCAAAGCTGGAAAAATATAAAAAAATGATTTTTAAAATGAAGTAAATCAAAATAAAAAAAGAGAGAAATATTATCATCATTCAAGAATGCAGCTTACTGGTATAACAAAGAGTTGGAGGCCAAGTAATTTTGAGGTCTTATTGGAAATGAGAAAGTAGAACTGATTCCAAACTAGAATAAATAAATAACTATAAATATTTGGATGAATGATGCTACTGATTGATTTGTTTTTTCATGGCTTTTTAACCCCTTTGCAGGTTATTTAAAGCCAGATAATATTTTTAGATTGTAAGATTTTTATTTTTGAGATAATAATGGTTTAGTGTAGGTAACTTCACTAATTTTCAATACGTAAGTTTTAAATCATTTTTTACAAATGGAGAAGTTTTCCTGAAGCTTTCATTTTAGCTTTAATTAAAAGTAACAAACTTTGAGCTAAGTGGAAGCTCTGATGAACTTTGCTATATTAAAAGTGGAATAAGAGTAAAGAGATTGTGGGAATAAGTAAAATCTTAGAAGTGTAACAAGAAGGGTAAAGAAATTGTGGCTTGGATTATTTTGACTTATGACATATTAACCTCAATGAATTATTTAATACCGACAAGATTTTTTAGATATGTTCATATGAATAAAATATGTATACTTTGTAAGAAATCAGTTTGTAGATCAGGGTTTGGGTTTATTTAGTTTTACAGTATATCAACCACAGTGGGTTATTTAATGCCAACAGGGTTTTTAGGACAGGTTCATATGAATAGAATCTGTATACTTTGTAAGAAATCAGTTTGTCGATCAGGTTTCATTGACATATTTTTATAAAGAGGTTTTATGTCAAGAGTCATGTGTATTACTGGTAATATATTTTTCTTAAATATACTGTTGGTAATTTTTTTTTGAAAATATATTATTGGTATTTTTTTAGGAATATATTACTGGTATTTCTTTAAAAATATATTACTGGTATTCTTTTAAAAATATATTACGGGTATTTTTTAAAAAATATATTAGGGTATTTTTTAAAAAATATATTACGGGTATTTTTTAAAAAATATATTACTGGTATTTTTATTACTGGTACTTTTTTAAAAATATATTACTGGTACTTTTTTAAAAATATATTACTGGTACTTTTTTTAAAAATATATTACTGGTACTTTTTTAAAAATATATTACTGGTATTTTTTTTTTTTTAAATATATTACTGGTATTTTTAAAAAAATATATTACTGGTATTTTTTAAAAAATATATTACTGGTAGTTTTTTTTTAATATATTACTGGTAGTTTTTTTTAATATATTACTGGTAGTTTTTTTTAAATATATTACTGGTATTTTTACAATAAATATCTATTTTTACCTGAAGAATGCTGAGGGTTCCACGAACCGAACATGAGCAACAGTGAGATTTTAGAGTGAATGGACACAAAAGCAAAACTTACACATAACATTAGGAAGAGACAGTTGAAGTTTTTAGGACACATGAGGAAGGCGGGCTTGGAGAATCTGATACTCACAGGGCAGATAGAGAGAAAGAAGGACTGGGGAAAATAGCATGAGATATACTTGATGAGCTTGTACAAATGAATGACAGAGCAGGGTTTGGGAGAAATGACGAGACAACATTTACTAAGAGTTACGAGAAACAGGAAGATGTGGAGGGACACAATACATAAAAGAAACCGTATTATATCCTGTTTGAGGGTTAACTATTTTTCCATAGTTGGGATCCTAACAGGTGCTACCCATCATGGCCAGGGTGGTTCTGAGAATAATAGCAATTAAGAAGTGCTTCCAGGCTTCTCATGACCTCCAAATCAAAGGCCTTGCTGCTGGATGTAGTTTATTGTCATACCCAGGACCCAGATGTAGACCATCATCATAGCCAGAATGTAAAAAGATTGTGGAAAGAAATGTAATAGTATGGTTTGGTTTAAGTTTAACAACCCATCAACCATTATAGTCATTTAAGGGTCAGTTTTTGAATTTTGAAATCACATTTTTTTAATATAGTTCATCTGTTTCGAAGTTGTTGCATGCGTTAGATTGATTGTACACGTTTTTATTTGAATTAAATTTTGTTGTATAGTTCTATTTTCTTTAAATATGCCATTAAATGATCTATCTTGGTGTGTTCAAATAAATCTTTCATTGTTTTTGTATTGTAGGACTTTTTCTGTACAGATGAAAAGTCAGTGCAGTCCATCATGAAGTGTCTTACAGTGTAAGGGGCATGACAAACTGTGCACCATGGCAGTTCCTTTTCTTCAAGTAGGAATAGGTGAGTTATTTTAGCATGTCCAATACGGAGTCGAGAAAGGATAACTTCTTCCCTTTATGATTCCCTGTAACCCTGTATCCATTCACTTAGAGTGGGTTTTATTGTTAGTAATTTATTTAGATTGCAGTTGTTTCAGTGGATTTGCCATTTATTTTGGATATATGATTGTATTTTTACTTTAAAATCTGTGTATGGAATCTTACATGTTTGGTCAATGGGCTCTTTATGTGCATTTTTGGAGACTGTGTCAGCCTTATCATTTCCTTAGATTCCCACATGGCTTAGAATCCAACAAAGGATAATTTCTTTTGTATCTGACAATGATGTTAATCTGCACAATAGTTTTATGATCAGTGGGTTTTCTAATTTTTTATTTTGTAGAGTTGTCAGTACTGATAGAGAATCTGAAAAAATCAAGAACTTTTTCCTTTTGCTTTGGGAGATGATGTTAAGTGCCAAATCAATGGCTTTTGATTCAGCACTAAAAATAGATGCTTCCTTAGGAAGATATTTTTGAATGACTTGATTCTCATAAACAACTGCACATCCTGTTGTGTCCTTGTCCTTAGATCCATCTGTAAATATGGTGTTATATTTGAAATAATAGTTCAGAATCTTATTCAGAGCTTCCTTAAAGATGTGTGGGTGTGTGGTGCTTTTGTTGAGGTTACTTAGTTTGAGTTCCAGTTTTGGTTGTTTCATTTCCCAAGGTGTAATAGTTGGTTTGATGGTATCATGTATGTTTTTGAGAGGAATGTTAGCTTCTTCAATTATGCTTTCCATTCAAAGTCCAAAAGATCTTATTGTATTTTCTTTTCTTTGAAATAATACTTTGTATTTTGATTTAATTATGATGTTGTGAGCTGGGTTTAATGGGCATGATTTTCCTGTTTGTTGTCTCAGATTTGTTTTGAGTTGGGGTTTTTGTTCTTGATATTAAGCAATCTTTGTCTTTTTTTTTTTTTTCTAGGGAGGGGTGTTCATTGGGTGTCCTACTTTTTGTCATCTATATTCATTGTTTCCAGAGATTTAAATGTTTTCAGTTGAATTTCCTGTTTTTAAAGTAGCGTGTTGTAGTAATATCATGGAACTATTTTCCTACAGGCAATTTACATCTAACCCCTTGGCGTAGGAATCAACAAGTAACACTTTTCACTTCACGCCTAACATGCCTTAGAACAACACGTATATCCTCTTTATGTAAATATGTCAAATAAATCTCAATTCATATAACAATGTCTGTTGCAATTTACCACGCCTTAACACATCAACATCTTTACATGCGTGATCTATCTTGGGTTTTTGCTTTGGTTTGTCTGGAGGGATTTTTTTCTTCTTTTCCTTCATGTGCTGAATTTGAAGTTTTTCCGGTCAGTTTTTGTGTAGTTGTTGCTTTTGAAGAGTTTACATTTTGCAGTTGTGTTTGGGGTTTTGAAGTAGCTGAGTTTTTACTTTTTAATGTTTGTGGGTTGGTTTCAGGTTTTGTTTTATTTATGTTTTTTTAATTCTTTCATCAGTTCCCTGATCTGTTTGAATAGTTTTGTGATGTCTTCGATTTTAATGTTATTTTCAAGGTTTTGGTTATTATTTTTGAGGGTAATTTTTTTGCTACTTTTGCATATTTTGCAGTTTCTACCATTTGTCTTGCCTCCAGGTAGGTTACATTTTTTATGTACAGTGTAACCCTGATATAAGAGAGTTGCCGGGGCCAGATAAAGGTTATCTTATATCAGGTTTCTCTTATATCCGGGACTTGTCTATTTTATATACATTACCACAGGCTGTAATTTGGCACCAGAGAAAATCTATCTTATATCCGAGTTTCTCTTATATCAGGGTCTCTTATATCCGGGTCATAATGTATTTCAAATAAATTGTTTCTTTTTCTTTCTTCTATGTTTCACAGTTTCTGGAATTGGGATGATGGTTTCCCTAGCAATTGACGCACTTATAGTTTTTTGGAAGTCTATATGCCTGTCTTCCATCTCTCCCTCATACCGGTATACATGTACAATGATGCTGATGGGGTCCATATCTTGGCATTTATAACATCAAGGGGTTCGGGATGTATTGCTCTATTTTTTCTATATTGTATCCAATTTTTAGTTCCTTTGGTGTGGTGGGTGTATTGAAGGTCATGATGTAGGTATTTGTTTCTTTTATTTTTCCTTCAATTTTAATTGCGATTCTTTTCACCTCTGTTACTCCCTGGCTTTTCAATTCTTTTTTTATTTCTTCTATTGAGCATAGAGTTAATTCTTTACTGCATATCACACCTTTAGAAAAATTTAACCTTTCATGAGGGTAGGCTTTAACCATCAGGTTATGAAACTGATTCGTTTTTAGCAGAGAATTTGCATATTTTTGGTTTTCTATTTACACAAGCAATGTTCCATTTCGCAGTTTTTTAACCATTTTGGCAGTGATATTTTGGGTTATTACTTTTTGAATAACGAAAGGTGACAGTGTACCTAGGGGAGTTTTCTCAACAGATTCTAATACAATAAATCGGGGAAATGATTCTTTATTATAGTTTTCATCCTCGGAGTCTAAATCCTTATGTAGTCTCTTGAAGTTTTTCCTAGTAGCCATTTATTGTTTTTATTTGCTTCATTATCCATGCTCCCCACCCACTTCGGAGTCCAGTGTTGGGTAGTAGCCAGGGTTAAAACCCATTCGCCCTGGCACTACAGGGCTACATGAATAGTATATTAGTATATGGGAAAGGTCTCGAGCATCCGTATGTCTTTAGTTTCGCAGACCAAGTCCAGAGGCACTTCAGGTGGTATACAGCTGTGTCATGATCTGTTCTTCCCAAACTGATTGACCCTACGCCACCGCTTTCATCACATTTTTGTGGTACGGTGTTAGTATAGTTAGTGTAGGGTTTGGGACTGGGAAAGTTAATTGTTAGTTGTAGTTGTTTTGAGGTGAGTTAGATATGATGTGGCATTACTAATTGATCAGATTGAAAATCTCCAACTTCCTGTATAGCCCAAGTAAGGTCCAAAGTGGTGAGTTGCAGAGTCATGGCCACTTAACTTCTAGGTCATGACTTGCTCAGCCACCAGGATCCCGTACCCAGGCATTACGAGTCGCTATCCACAGATGGACTTTTACCTGCTGCAGGGGTGCAGTCGACGTATTCTAAAATTCCGCCAACAGGGCTGAAATAAAATGGACAGAGGAAGATAATGAAAGTGTTTACAGACAAGTGGTAATACATATTATGTTTCCAAGTGATCTCTGTGGAAATCCCACTGTTACTCATACTGTTTTGAGGACACCTAACTCCATGGAATGTAAAAATAGGCCTTTGTATATTTTGTTCTCTCATTTCATCCACCTGCACCTCATTTATATTTTAGATTCTTTCCCTAAATCACTCCCTTGTTGAAAATACAGAACACATTCATAACATCATTAATATTGTCTTGAAATAAATGTCATTAGGCCAGTAGATATTAGTGCCGAAAGATATTTCATTGTTGTTCTCAGTAGTATCTATATTTTGTCTTTCTTGAATAATGTTTATTTACTGTTCTATGAACTATTCAGGTTGTTCAGTGTACATATTTTCTTATCTTTGTTGAATAATATTTATTTGCTGTTCTATGAACTATTCAGGGTGTTCAGTGTACATATTTTCTTGTCTTTGTTGAATAATATTTATTTGCTGTTATATGAACTATTCAGGTTGTTCAGTGTACATATTTTCTTGTCTTTGTTGAATAATAGTTATTTGCTGTTCTATGTACTATTCATGTGGTTTTTTGCACATATGTTCTTGTCTTCATTGAATATTTATTTGCTGATCTATGTACTATTCAGGTTGTTCAGTGTAGATATTTTCTTGTCTTTGTTGAAAAATATTTCTTTGCTGTTCTATGAACTATTCAGGTTGTTCAGTGTACATATTTTCTTGTCTTTGTTGAATAATATTTATTTGCTGTTCTATGAACTATTCAGGTTGTTCAGTTTACATATTTTCTTGTCTTGGTTGAATAATATTTATTTGCTGTTCTATGAACTATTCAGGTTGTTCAGTGTACATATTTTCTTATGTCCATTGAATAAGATGTATTTGCTGTTCTATGTACTATTCAGGTTGTTCAGTGGTCATATTTTATTGTCTTTGTTGAATAATATTTATTTGCTGTTCTATATATTATTCAGGTTGTTCAGTGTACATATGTTCTTGTCTTTGTTGAATAATATTTATTTGCTGTTCTATGTACTATTCAGGTTCTTCATTGTACATATTTTCTTGTCTTTGTTGAATAATATTTCTTTGCTGTTCTATGTACTAATCAGGTTGTTCAGTGTACATATTTTCTTGTCTTTGTTGAATAATAGTTATTTGCTGTTCTATGTACTATTCAGGTTGTTCATTGTACAGATTTTCTTGTCTTCATTGAATATTTATTTGCTGTTCTATGTACTATTCAGGTTGTTCAGTGTACATATTTTCTTGTCTTTGTTGAAAAATATTTCTTTGCTGTTCTATGAACTATTCAGGTTGTTCAGTGTACATATTTTCTTGTCTTCATTGAATAATCTTTATTTGCTGTTCTATGTACTATTCAGGTTGTTCAGTGTACATATGTTCTTGTCTTTGTTGAATAATAGTTATTTGCTGTTCTATGTACTATTCATGTGGTTTTTTGCACATATGTTCTTGTCTTCATTGAAAATTTATTTGCTGATCTATGTACTATTCAGATTGTTCAGTGTACATATTTTCTTGTCTCCATTGAATAATATTTCTTTGCTGTTCTATGTACTATTCAGGTTGTTCAGTGTACATATGTTCTTGTCTTTGTTAATTAATATTTATTTGCTGTTCTATGTACTATTCATGTGGTTTTTTGTACATATGTTCTTATCTTCATTGAATATTTATTTGCTGTTCTATGAACTATTCAGGTTATTCAGTGTACATAATTTCTTGTCTTTGTTGAATAATATTTATTTGCAGTTCTATGTACTATTCAGGTTGTTCAGTGTACATATTTTCTTGTCTTTGTTGAATAATATTTATTTGCTGTTCTATGAACTATTCAGGTTGTTCAGTGTACATATTTTCTTGTCTTTGTTGAACAATATTTATTTGCAGTTCTATGTACTATTCAGGTTGTTCAGTGTACATATTTTCTTGTCTTTGTTGAATAATATTTATTTGCTGTTCTATTCAGGTTGTTCAGTGTACATATTTTCTTGTCTTTGTTGAACAATATTTATTTGCTGTTCTATGAACTATTCAGGTTGTTCAGTGTACATATTTTCTTGTCTTTGTTGAACAATATTTATTTGCTGTTCTATGTACTATTCAGGTTGTTCAGTGTATATATTTTCTTGTCTTTGTTGAATAATATTTATTTGCTGTTCTATTCAGGTTGTTCAGTGCACATATTTTCTTGTCTTTGTTGAATAATATTTATTTGCTGTTCTATGAACTATTCAGGTTGTTCAGTGTACATATTTTCTTGTCTTTGTTGAACAATATTTATTTGCAGTTCTATGTACTATTCAGGTTGTTCAGTGTACATATTTTCTTGTCTTTGTTGAATAATATTTATTTGCTGTTCTATTCAGGTTGTTCAGTGTACATATTTTCTTGTCTTTGTTGAACAATATTTATTTGCTGTTCTATGAACTATTCACGTTGTTCAGTGTACATATTTTCTTGTCTTTGTTGAACAATATTTATTTGCTGTTCTATGTACTATTCAGGTTGTTCAGTGTATATATTTTCTTGTCTTTGTTGAATAATATTTATTTGCTGTTCTATGAACTATTCAGGTTGTTCAGTATACATATTTTCTTGTCTTTGTTGAATAATATTTATTTGCTGTTCTATGAACTATTCAGGTTGTTCAGTGTACATATTTTCTTGTCTTTGTTGAATAATATTTATTTGCTGTTCTATGAACTATTCAGGTTGTTCAGTTTACATATTTTCTTGTCTTGGTTGAATAATATTTATTTGCTGTTCTATGAACGATTCAGGTTGTTCAGTGTACATATTTTCTTATGTCCATTGAATAAGATTTATTTGCTGTTCTATGTACTATTCAGGTTGTTCAGTGGTCATATTTTATTGTCTTTGTTGAATAATATTTATTTGCTGTTCTATGTATTATTCAGGTTGTTCAGTGTACATATGTTCTTGTCTTTGTTGAATAATATTTATTTGCTGTTCTATGTACTATTCAGGTTCTTCATTGTACATATTTTCTTGTCTTTGTTGAATAATATTTCTTTGCTGTTCTATGTACTATTCAGGTTTTTCAGTGTACATATTTTCTTGTCTTTGTTGAATAATATTTCTTTCCTGTTCTATGTACTATTCAGGTTGTTCAGTGTACATATGTTCTTGTCTTTGTTGAATAATAGTTATTTGCTGTTCTATGTACTATTCAGGTTGTTCAGTGTACAGATTTTCTTGTCTTCATTGAATATTTATTTGCTGTTCTATGTACTATTCAGGTTGTTCAGTGTACATATTTTCTTGTCTTTGTTGAAAAATATTTCTTTGCTGTTCTATGAACTATTCAGGTTGTTCAGTGTACATATTTTCTTGTCTTTGTCGAACAATATTTATTTGCTGTTCTATGTACTATTCAGGTTGTTCAGTATACATATTTTCTTGTCTCCATTGAATAATATTTATTTGCTGTTGTACGTACTATTCAGTTTGTTTAGTGTACATATTTTCTTGTCTTTGTTGAACAATATTTATTTGCTGTTCTATGTACTATTCAGGTTGTTCAGTGTACATATTTTCTTGTCTTCGTTGAATAATATTTATTTGCTGTTCTATGAACTATTCAGGTTGTTCAGTGTACATATTTTCTTGTCTTTGTTGAATAATATTTATTTGCTGTTCTATGAACTATTCAGGTTGTTCAGTTTACATATTTTCTTGTCTTGGTTGAATAATATTTATTTGCTGTTCTATGAACTATTCAGGTTGTTCAGTGTACATATTTTCTTATGTCCATTGAAAAATATTTCTTTGCTGTTCTATGAACTATTCAGGTTGTTCAGTGTACATATTTTCTTGTCTTTGTTGAATAATATTTATTTGCTGTTCTATGTACTATTCAGGTTCTTCATTGTACATATTTTCTTGTCTTTGTTGAATAATATTTCTTTGCTGTTCCATGTACTATTCAGTTTGTTCAGTGTACATATTTTCTTGTCTTTGTTGAATAATATTTCTTTCCTGTTCTATGTACTATTCAGGTTGTTCAGTGTACATATGTTCTTGTCTTTGTTGAATAATAGTTATTTGCTGTTCGATGTACAATTCAGGTTGTTCATTGTACAGATTTTCTTGTCTTCATTGAATATTTATTTGCTGTTCTATGAACTATTCAGGTTGTTCAGTGTACATATTTTCTTGTCTTTGTTGAAAAATATTTCTTTGCTGTTCTATGAACTATTCAGGTTGTTCAGTGTACATATTTTCTTGTCTTTGTTGAATAATAGTTATTTGCTGTTCTATGTACTATTCAGGTTGTTCAGTGTACATATTTTCTTGTCTTTGTTGAATAATATTTCTTTCCTGTTCTATGTACTATTCAGGTTGTTCAGTGTACATATGTTCTTGTCTTTGTTGAATAATAGTTATTTGCTGTTCTATGTACTATTCAGGTTGTTCATTGTACAGATTTTCTTGTCTTCATTGAATATTTATTTGCAGTTCTATGTACTATTCAGGTTGTTCAGTGTACATATTTTCTTGTCTTTGTTGAAAAATATTTCTTTGCTGTTCTATGAACTATTCAGGTTGTTCAGTGTACATATTTTCTTGTCTTTGTTGAATAATATTTATTTGCTGTTCTATGTACTATTCAGGTTGTTCAGTGTACATATTTTCTTGTCTTTGTTGAAAAATATTTCTTTGCTGTTCTATGAACTATTCAGGTTGTTCAGTGTACATATTTTCTTGTCTTTGTTGAATAATATTTATTTGCTGTTCTATGTACTATTCAGGTTGTTCAGTGTACATATTTTCTTGTCTTTGTTGAAAAATATTTCTTTGCTGTTCTATGAATTATTCAGGTTGTTCAGTGTACATATTTTCTTGTCTTTGTTGAATAATATTTATTTGCTGTTCTATGTACTATTCAGGTTGTTCAGTGTACATATTTTCTTGTCTTTGTTGAATAATATTTCTTTCCTGTTCTATGTACTATTCAGGTTGTTCAGTGTACGTATGTTCTTGTCTTGGTTGAATAATAGTTATTTGCTGTTCTATGTACTATTCAGGTTGTTCATTGTACAGATTTTCTTGTCTTCATTGAATATTTATTTGCTGTTCTATGTACTATTCAGGTTGTTCAGTGTACATATTTTCTTGTCTTTGTTGAAAAATATTTCTTTGCTGTTCTATGAACTATTCAGGTTGTTCAGTGTACATATTTTCTTGTCTTTGTTGAACAATATTTATTTGCTGTTATATGTACTATTCAGGTTGTTCAGCATACATATTTTCTTGTCTCCATTGAATAATATTTATTTGCCGTTGTACGTACTATTCAGTTTGTTTAGTGTACATATTTTCTTGTCTTTGTTGAACAATATTTATTTGCTGTTCTATGTACTATTCAGGTTGTTCAGTGTACATATTTTCTTGTCTTTGTTGAACAATAGTTATTTGCTGTTCTATGTACTATTCATTTGGTTTCTTGCACATATGTTCTTGTCTTCATTGAATATTTATTTGCTGATCTATGTACTATTCAGGTTGTTCAGTGTACATATTTTCTTGTCTTCATTGATTAATATTTATTTGCTGTTCTATGTACTATTCAGGTTGTTCAGTGTACATATGTTCTTGTCTTTGTTGAATAATAGTTATTTGCTGTTCTATGTACTATTCATGTGGTTTTTTGCACATATGTTCTTGTCTTCATTGAAAATTTATTTGCTGATCTATGTACTATTCAGGTTGTTCAGTGTACATATTTTCTTGTCTTCATTGAATAATATTTCTTTGCTGTTCTATGTACTATTCAGGTTGTTCAGTGTACATATGTTCTTGTCTTTGTTAATTAATATTTATTTGCTGTTCTATGTACTATTCGTGTGGTTTTTTGTACATATGTTCTTGTCTTCATTGAATATTTATTTGCTGTTCTATGTACTATTCAGGTTATTCAGTGTACATAATTTCTTGTCTTTGTTGAATAATATTTATTTGCTGTTCTATGTACTATTCAGGTTGTTCAGTGTACATATTTTCTTGTCTTTGTTGAATAATATTTATTTGCTGTTCTATTCAGGTTGTTCAGTGTACATATTTTCTTGTCTTTGTTGAATAATATTTATTTGCTGTTCTATGAACTATTCAGGTTGTTCAGTGTACATATTTTCTTGTCTTTGTTGAATAATATTTATTTGCTGTTCTATGAACTATTCAGGTTGTTCAGTGTACATATTTTCTTGTCTTTGTTGAACAATATTTATTTGCTGTTCTATTAACTATTCAGGTTATTCAGTGTACATAATTTCTTGTCTTTGTTGAATAATATTTATTTGCTGTTCTATGTACTATTCAGGTAGTTCAGTGTACATATTTTCTTGTCTTTGTTGAATAATATTTATTTGCTGTTCTATTCAGGTTGTTCAGTGTACATATTTTCTTGTCTTTGTTGAATAATATTTATTTGCTGTTCTATGAACTATTCAGGTTGTTCAGTGTACATATTTTCTTGTCTTTGTTGAATAATATTTATTTGCTGTTCTATGAACTATTCAGGTTGTTCAGTGTACATATTTTCTTGTCTTTGTTGAACAATATTTATTTGCTGTTCTATGTACTATTCAGGTTGTTCAGTGTATATATTTTCTTGTCTTTGTTGAATAATATTTCTTTGCTGTTCTATGAACTATTCAGGTTGTTCAGTGTACATATTTTCTTGTCTTTGTTGAATAATATTTATTTGCTGTTCTATGAACTATTCAGGTTGTTCAGTGTACATATTTTCTTGTCTTTGTTGAATAATATTTATTTGCTGTTCTATGTACTATTCAGGTTGTTCAGTGTACATATTTTCTTGTCTTTGTTGAAAAATATTTCTTTGCTGTTCTATGAATTATTCAGGTTGTTCAGTGTACATATGTTCTTGTCTTTGTTGAATAATAGTTATTTGCTGTTCTATGTACTATTCAGGTTGTTCAGTGTACATATTTTCTTGTCTTTGTTGAATAATATTTCTTTCCTGTTCTATGTACTATTCAGGTTGTTCAGTGTACATATGTTCTTGTCTTTGTTGAATAATAGTTATTTGCTGTTCTATGTACTATTCAGGTTGTTCATTGTACATATTTTCTTGTCTTTGTTGAATAATATTTCTTTGCTGTTCTATGTACTATTCAGTTTGTTCAGTGTACATATTTTCTTGTCTTTGTTGAATAATATTTCTTTCCTGTTCTATGTACTATTCAGGTTGTTCAGTGTACATATGTTCTTGTCTTTGTTGAATAATAGTTATTTGCTGTTCTATGTACAATTCAGGTTGTTCATTGTACAGATTTTCTTGTCTTCATTGAATATTTATTTGCTGTTCTATGTACTATTCAGGTTGTTCAGTGTACATATTTTCTTGTCTTTGTTGAAAAATATTTCTTTGCTGTTCTATGAACTATTCAGGTTGTTCAGTGTACATATTTTCTTGTCTTTGTTGAATAATAGTTATTTGCTGTTCTATGTACTATTCAGGTTGTTCAGTGTACATATTTTCTTGTCTTTGTTGAATAATATTTCTTTCCTGTTCTATGTACTATTCAGGTTGTTCAGTATACATATGTTCTTGTCTTTGTTGAATAATAGTTATTTGCTGTTCTATGTACTATTCAGGTTGTTCATTGTACAGATTTTCTTGTCTTCATTGAATATTTATTTGCTGTTCAATGTACTATTCAGGTTGTTCAGTGTACATATTTTCTTGTCTTTGTTGAAAAATATTTCTTTGCTGTTCTATGAACTATTCAGGTTGTTCAGTGTACATATTTTCTTGTCTTTGTTGAACAATATTTATTTGCTGTTCTATGTACTATTCAGGTTGTTCAGTATACATATTTTCTTGTCTCCATTGAATAATATTTATTTGCCGTTGTACGTACTATTCAGTTTGTTTAGTGTACATATTTTATTGTCTTTGTTGAACAATATTTATTTGCTGTTCTATGTACTATTCAGGTTGTTCAGTGTACATATTTTCTTGTCTTTGTTGAACAATAGTTATTTGCTGTTCTATGTACTATTCATGTGGTTTTTTGCACATATGTTCTTGTCTTCATTGAATATTTATTTGCTGTTCTATGTACTATTCAGGTTATTCAGTGTACATAATTTCTTGTCTTTGTTGAATAATATTTATTTGCTGTTCTATGTACTATTCAGGTTGTTCAGTGTACATATTTTCTTGTCTTTGTTGAATAATATTTATTTGCTGTTCTATTCAGGTTGTTCAGTGTACATATTTTCTTGTCTTTGTTGAATAATATTTATTTGCTGTTCTATGAACTATTCAGGTTGTTCAGTGTACATATTTTCTTGTCTTTGTTGAATAATATTTATTTGCTGTTCTATGAACTATTCAGGTTGTTCAGTGTACATATTTTCTTGTCTTTGTTGAACAATATTTATTTGCTGTTCTATTAACTATTCAGGTTATTCAGTGTACATAATTTCTTGTCTTTGTTGAATAATATTTATTTGCTGTTCTATGTACTATTCAGGTAGTTCAGTGTACATATTTTCTTGTCTTTGTTGAATAATATTTATTTGCTGTTCTATTCAGGTTGTTCAGTGTACATATTTTCTTGTCTTTGTTGAATAATATTTATTTGCTGTTCTATGAACTATTCAGGTTGTTCAGTGTACATATTTTCTTGTCTTTGTTGAATAATATTTATTTGCTGTTCTATGAACTATTCAGGTTGTTCAGTGTACATATTTTCTTGTCTTTGTTGAACAATATTTATTTGCTGTTCTATGTACTATTCAGGTTGTTCAGTGTATATATTTTCTTGTCTTTGTTGAATAATATTTCTTTGCTGTTCTATGAACTATTCAGGTTGTTCAGTGTACATATTTTCTTGTCTTTGTTGAATAATATTTATTTGCTGTTCTATGAACTATTCAGGTTGTTCAGTGTACATATTTTCTTGTCTTTGTTGAATAATATTTATTTGCTGTTCTATGTACTATTCAGGTTGTTCAGTGTACATATTTTCTTGTCTTTGTTGAAAAATATTTCTTTGCTGTTCTATGAATTATTCAGGTTGTTCAGTGTACATATGTTCTTGTCTTTGTTGAATAATAGTTATTTGCTGTTCTATGTACTATTCAGGTTGTTCAGTGTACATATTTTCTTGTCTTTGTTGAATAATATTTCTTTCCTGTTCTATGTACTATTCAGGTTGTTCAGTGTACATATGTTCTTGTCTTTGTTGAATAATAGTTATTTGCTGTTCTATGTACTATTCAGGTTGTTCATTGTACATATTTTCTTGTCTTTGTTGAATAATATTTCTTTGCTGTTCTATGTACTATTCAGTTTGTTCAGTGTACATATTTTCTTGTCTTTGTTGAATAATATTTCTTTCCTGTTCTATGTACTATTCAGGTTGTTCAGTGTACATATGTTCTTGTCTTTGTTGAATAATAGTTATTTGCTGTTCTATGTACAATTCAGGTTGTTCATTGTACAGATTTTCTTGTCTTCATTGAATATTTATTTGCTGTTCTATGTACTATTCAGGTTGTTCAGTGTACATATTTTCTTGTCTTTGTTGAAAAATATTTCTTTGCTGTTCTATGAACTATTCAGGTTGTTCAGTGTACATATTTTCTTGTCTTTGTTGAATAATAGTTATTTGCTGTTCTATGTACTATTCAGGTTGTTCAGTGTACATATTTTCTTGTCTTTGTTGAATAATATTTCTTTCCTGTTCTATGTACTATTCAGGTTGTTCAGTATACATATGTTCTTGTCTTTGTTGAAAAATATTTCTTTGCTGTTCTATGTACTATTCAGGTTGTTCAGTGTACATATTTTATTGTCTTTGTTGAATAATATTTATTTGCTGTTCTATGTATTATTCAGGTTGTTCAGTGTACATATGTTCTTGTCTTTGCTGAATAATATTTATTTGCTGTTCTATGAACTATTCAGGTTGTTCATTGTACATATTTTCTTGTCTTCATTGAATATTTATTTGCTGTTCTATGTACTATACAGGTTGTTCATTGTACATATTTTCTTGTCTTTATTGAATAATATTTATTTGCTGTTCTATGTACTATTCAGGTTGTTCAGTGTAAATATTTTCTTGTCTTTGTTGAATATTTATTTGCTGTTCTATGTACTATTCAGGTTGTTCATTGTTCATATTTTCTTGTCTTTGTTGAACAATATTTATTTGCTGTTCTATGTACTATTCAGTTTGTTCAGTGTACATATTTTCTTGTCTTTGTTGAATATTTATTTGCTGTTCTATGTACTATTCGGGTTGTTCAGTGTACATATTTTCTTGTCTTTGTTGAATATTTATTTGCTGTTCTATGTACTATTCAGGTTGTTCAGTGTACATATTTTCTTGTCTTTGTTGAATATATATTTGCTGTTCTATGTACTATTCAGGTTGTTCATTGTTCATATTTTCTTGTCTTTGTTGAATATTTATTTGCTGTTCTATGTACTATTCAGGTTGTTCAGTGTACATATTTTCTTGTCTTTGTTGAACAATATATATTTGCTGTTCTATGTACTATTCAGGTTGTTCATTGTTCATATTTTCTTGTCTTTGTTGAACAATATTTATTTGCTGTTCTATGTACTATTCAGGTTGTTCAGTGTACATATTTTCTTGTCTTTGTTGAACAATATATATTTGCTGTTCTATGTACTATTCAGGTTGTTCATTGTTCATATTTTCTTGTCTTTGTTGAACAATATTTATTTGCTGTTCTATGTACTATTCAGGTTGTTCAGTGTACATATTTTCTTGTCTTTGTTGAATATTTATTTGCTGTTCTATGTACTATTCAGGTTGTTCAGTGTACATATTTTCTTGTCTTTGTTGAACAATATATATTTCCTGTTCTATGTACTATTCAGGTTGTTCAGTGTACATATTTTCTTGTCTTTGTTGAACAATATTTATTTGCTGTTCTATGTACTATTCAGGTCGTTCAGTGTACATATTTTCTTGTCTTCATTGAATAAAATTTTGTTGCCGTTCTATGTACTATTCAGGTTGTTCAGTGTACATATTTTCTTGTGTTCATTGAATAATATTTATTTGCTGTTCTATGTACTATTCAGGTTGTTCATTGTACATATTTTCTTGTCTTCATTGAATATTTATTTGCTGTTCTATGTACTATTCAGGTTGTTCAGTGTACATATGTTCTTGTGTTCATTGAATAATATTTATTTGCTGTTCTATGTACTATTCAGGTTGTTCATTGTACATATTTTCTTGTCTTCATTGAATAATATTTATTTGCTGTTCTATGTACTATTCAGGTTGTTCAGTGTACATATTTTATTGTCTTTGTTGAATAATATTTATTTGCTATTCTATGTACCCTTCAGGTTGTTCAGTGTACATATTTTCTTGTCTTTGTTGAACAATATTTATTTGCTGTTCTATGCACTATTCAGGTTGTTCAGTGTACACATTTTCTTGTCTTCATTGAATAATATTTTTTTGCCCTTCTATGTACTATTCAGGTTGTTCAGTGTACATATTTTCTTGTCTTCATTGAATAATATTTATTTGCTGTTGTATGTATTATTCAGGTTGTTCATTGTACATATTTTCTTGTATTTGTTGAATATTTATTTGCTGTTCTATGTACTATTCAGGTCGTTCATTGTACATATTTTCTTGTCTTTGTTGAATAATATTTATTTGCTGTTCTATGTACTATTCAGTTTGTTCAGTGTACATATTTTCTTGTCTTTGCTGAATAATTTTTATTTGCTGTTCTATGTACTCTTCAGGTTGTTCAGTGTACATATTTTATTGTCTTTGTTGAATAATATTTATTTGCTGTTCTATGTATTATTCATGGTGTTCATTGTATACATATTTTCTTGTCTTTGTTGAATAATATTTATTTGCTGTTCTATGTACTATTCAGGTTGTTCAGTGTACATATTTTATTGTCTCCATTGAATAATATTTATTTGCTGTTCTATTAACTATTCAGGTTGTTCAGTGTACATATTTTCTTGTTTTTCTTGAATCATATTTATTTGCTGTTCTATGTACTATTCAGGTTCTTCAGTGTACATATTTTCTTGCCTTTGTTGAATAATATTTATTTGCTGTTCTATGTACTATTCAGGTTGTTCATTGTACATATTTTCTTGTCTTTATTGAATAATATTTATTTGCTGTTCTATGTACTATTCATGTTGTTCATATGTTCTTGTCTTCATTGAATAATATTTATTTGCAATTCTATGTACTATTCAGGTTGTTCATTGTACATATTTTCTTGTCTTCATTGAATAATATCAGTTTTCCATATTTTAACTTTTTGATCAAGTGTAATTCTTAACTTTATGATTGAATCAGCTTAGCTCCAGCTATTTTTCATGATAGTTCAGATTACCTAAGTTTTCAAATGAATTTTGATAAATAAAAAAATTTCTTGAAGCATTAATTTTGGATTTCCTTGAAAGCTAAATGCTTAAATTTACTATTTCCAGCAAATAAAATCGTCTGGTGTATAAAAGGCAATTGTATTGTTTGGAATCTAAAATTTTAAATGTTAAAAAAATATTTCTATTTTTCGGCCATTTTGAGTTATCGACACATTTGTAAAGCAAGGTTAATTCTCAGTTTTAAAAATCTTGCAGAAATAAAATATGTATCTCTGAAATGTTTGTTGGAGTATTTGAAAATTTAAAGTTAAATTAATCTGATTTACACAAGTATTACTGATAGCACAAAATTTAGAATATAACTGTTTCTTATCAATGGAATGTTGATCTTTCTAACCTGTGCCATAAGTGATTAAGTATTGTTGACATAACTGTCCAAATTTTTTCCTCTAAGGGGAAGAAACCATGAAACACATGACCTTTTAATATAACAAAGAAAATACCATACTTTAAAAAAAATAAGTTAATTATTTTAAAAATGTGTTGGCTCAATGAGTTCTATTAAACTTTTCAATTTTTAGTTAGTAAGTACAGTCTTCGTAACTTAATAATCTAACCACAACAATGTTTTAAAAATTTTTTTAAATATCTTTGAAACTTTACAAAATATTATAATCAGAAAATAAAAAATGAAAACACTTCTTGCATAAATTTATTATTTTTTGAAGAAAAAATTTTTTTTCAATGAATTATGAATTTATACAAGAATTGTTTTCATTTTTTCTTCAGACTTTGTCCTTAATATATATATTTTAAAAGCAATTAAAGTTTTATCTAATTAAATATTAGTTTTATTTCATTTTTTATTTTACTATATGGAGCAGATTTTGGGAAAAATGGCCAACTTCTTGGAAAAAAAAAACATGATTTACATTCCCCAAATATTCCTGCATTTAACTAATAAAACAAATTTTTGCAACAACATTTAATTCTTTAAAATCTCATGAATTTACGTGGAAGGGCG
>JBBBDQ010001024.1:2995000-3036762 GCA_037127315.1 Ascarosepion bandense | reverse complement strand
GACACTCCGACTGACACCAAATCGGTCGAGTTTCGAACCCGGCCAGAAGCAAGTGGATATGTCTATCCACACTGATGAGCTGTGATACAGTGAAACGGGCTTGTATGTGGATGACTAACATACATATATATATATATATATATATATATATATATATATATATATATATATACACAAAAAATAGATATACCAAAGAATAACTCAAGAAGTCTATATAAGAAATTATAAGAAATAATTTGGCATTGAGGCAGAAAAAAAGAGATTACCTTCTCCCCAAATTCAGGTTGCATTTGAGACCAATAAATAATTCATGCGAGAATATTCCTGGCATTCAAGGCTGCACATAAACATGGGACAGCAAGATCCATGATAATTTGCTTTATGTCTGATGCGTGTTACACATATTTTTACTTGAAGACAGCGATCGTCTATTATCCCTCAAGATATTTTTTAACGGAACTTACTCCCCCAAAAACATAACGCGTACATATATAATCAGATAATATTGTATTTTTAATGTTTTTTATAAAATTCAAAATAAAAATTTAAACCCTTACTTTCGCATCATAATATTAGATTTTTACAGCAAGTGAACTAAACTATAAACAACGGCGAGTATGAAAAGAGAACGTGAAAATTTGCGCATTTATAACTCGATTTCCTTAGGTAAATTAAGTTATAAATTCATTAGAAAATAAAAAGAATTAATCGCATTCAGATTATTTATTCTTATTTGATGATTAATGTCGTCTAATTTGACCACGTGGTTTGCATTTTTATGTGCGTAAAACTTTATTATATCCATGCTATATTTGATATTGTGATTAATATAATGTCTTGTTTGTATGACTGCTAAGTTTATGATCGCTGTCAAAGTTATGCAATACAGCTACGACATATCTTGTTGAGTGACATTTAAAAAGCAAGACAATCAAAATGTTTCAGCAGTCGCATTGAAAGCAACACACGTAGTTATACCTCTAATTTTTAAGTCGGGTTTCAAAGTCGGTCAGTTATCAGTTCCATCAGATTATGATCATCCGAAGTTAAGAAAAAATACATAAAGAACAAAAAACGGAAAATGGAGAAGCAGTTGGTCTATGTTGATACGAACTTTATAGTTGGTAAAATGCACAGGGATAACAGTGTATGATTTAAGATTCTCTCACAAGTTTTGTAAAACATTCTGTTGAGAGGAAATATAATTTCAAGTATTTACAGCCAGATTATCTTCTTTTGTTTTTTCATATTTTATTAGCTCAGAGTATCCATCATTGTGCTCACGGTCCTTCATCAGATCCCTGTTAATGCGGATAATTAACGAAATTTGAACTGAAATTGTAATTGGATTTTCGGGGATGACTTGTTCTCATTCAGGTTCCCTGGTGTATGAATATGAAGCTAGATTTTTCGTTAGGTTTCAACCTTAAGGTTACCTCAAGAGACATTATATGATTAAATCTTTGGATGTTGAAGTTGACTGCATGGAAACCGATAGTTCAACTCTATACCGATAGAAAAGACTCAGCCTCAGTTAAAATAAGACTGACTATCATCTCGGGAAGGAAAGACAAAACAACCGAATAATTTTGATAACAACAAAAAACAGATGAATAATCTAATTAAAATAAATATTATGTTTCCATGTTGACAGTACGTCCTATTGTGTACTACATTGTTTTAATGAATTTAAAAAAGGTGTTAGATAGCTGTAAAATTAATTCATTGAAATAGTGTGCAAATAATTTACTGCATTGGTTATCACTGATGGTGTTGTATATCAGCTTGTAAGAAAGTATCTCTTGCTTCAATTAACTTGTTGAATTGAATCATCTCCCACGTACGTTCACATGTGTAACAGTGTCATCTGAAATGGGATGTTTGCATACCTTGATTACCGGATAACATATTTTCAAATAGTAACATTCCTAAAAACTTTGTTATGTAAATCAATGTATAGTAATGATATATTTTACACAACTATGTAGAGATATAAATCATAGATAAAATAGATTCAACTTATCAAAGTAGTTTTTATTTTAAAGTACCTAATAAGTGCAGATGACACAATCAAATATTTTGTAAAGACTGAAATATTTTCGGATACAAATCTCCACAATTAAGAATTGAGTTGTTACGGCTTGACAACATTTTAATTACCTTTAAAGGCTAAATATATATTTTTTAGAATTGTTGGTAAAAATAAAGTACTATTGAGTAACCACAGTTGTGAATGGAGATGAGAGTAATTCATAGATTTTTAAGGGTTATTTGCATGTATGTAATTACGACGATCCCAGATGGAACTGGAAGTTATATCACTAATCTTTTATACAGAACCTTTATTCATCACCCTACCCACAGTTCCAAACATACAGCATCTGATATTCTAAAGCGGTCACCCAAGAAGAAACTGATCATGCTCAAGGTATATCGTTGGAGTTTCGGCTGTGTTAATATGACTGTAAGCTTGGACAATATTAATAGTCTACAAATTAAAATATCAGCGTTGTAATGAGAAGGTGTATATGTGTACGTGTATTATCCTTCTAACGAAATCCGCTTAAAGCCAGGTCCTTATACCTTTTGAAACATTTGTGCCTCATTCTTTTGCAAAAGACACAAACACAATTAACTACGCACATTATATATATATATATATATATCCAAGTATGGGTAGAATAATATTCCCCATCCGAAGAAACACTATTTTTGAAAAAGTCCTCAATACAAAGTAGAGCTAATAATAATAATAATATTTATTAATAAATTATAACATTGATATGTTATAATATCACTACAAAAGTAGCTATTTTGTTTCAAGTCATTCATTTGAAATAACAACAAAACTTGAAAAGACACAAAAAGTGTCGAAACAAAATAGCTACTTTTGTAGTGATATTATAACATATCAATGTTATAATTTATTAATAAATATATATATATATATATATATATATATATATATATATATATATCAGTGAACACTTGTTAAAATACTATTAGAATGTGTCGAGATCAACGTTCATGTGTATGCCAGTGATCGTTTAAATCATTATCATTTGATATTATCCGAATCCAAAAAGTAAACGAATAACATCGATACTAGATAAAGAAATCATTAAACACATTCAGAAAAGAATCAAAATTCTTCATTAAATTCTAACTTCTCTGAAGCATTATTTCTTTGAACAAGAATATAAATTGATGGACGGTGATATCATAGCATGTATTCAGTTAATCTTACTCTTCTTTTCTTTCTCTAACAAGCGATATTGTTTTAATACTCAATGTTTCAATACTTAATGTTTATTTGCACCATTTCAAGTAGCTTTTCAGTTGTTGACAACAAATATCGAATTGCGAAAAAAGTATGTGCGCTCATGTGTAAAGTGGTGATATTTTGTAATCATATATTTAAGCAAAGTCTGCCTAGGAATATATAAAGTTTCTCTAAAATGACTTTTCTGCCTAATATAGTCTGCATCTTTTTCAGATATATACATATTTATCTTTAGGGGAGGTAACCATCGCTTTATCTTAAGGGGAGGTAACCTCCGGATGTGCGTTGTGGTACAGTGGATATCGGCTTGGAACGAGAAACCGGGGAGAGCCGAATTCGAATTCCAGTTGAATCAATTGTATTCACTTACGCGCAAATGTCCTTGGGAAATGTATTAATCCGTCTCTTCCCTCCAGTTATGGATTAAATAACAAGACAGATTGGGTTCTATAGTCTTGGTCGGCAACCAGTCTACTGCATAAAACAATGACAACCTAGTGCGGAATAATTTTCTGCCCAGTCAATCATGTCTCTTTCGAGACCTGATCGCCCAAGCATATATCCCGTATGGAGCTTAACTGATTAAATCAGAATCTTAGTTGTTAAACATTAAGTTTTATTGTTAAAATAGGCCCATTTATGTACATTACTTCATTATTCAGTAATGATGGAGCTTTTGGGCTATGCTTATATAACATAAAGATATATAAGATAGTATAGGTTGCGCTAGGGATAGGGTTGTCCGAATTTGCAAATTATTTGTCATAAAACAATATATTAATCTAAGAATTAGTGTCAAGTTGTTAAATGTCCTCGTCCGATAAAGACTGTTATATGGATGACATGCATGGCATGAAATGGTTACAAATATATTTAAAATATCATCTGTGAATTACTACTTTCATGTAGATTTCATGCATAATACCATTATAATTATTAATAGCGTTTATAAGAGATTATTTAGAAACATAAATCAATATAATAAAGAAATAATTTAGACAGCCGAAAATCACATGAGATTTACCAAATATGATGGCATATTTTGTTGTATAACATATCGTGTATGGTATAAACTGCTACTGCTTGGGTAACAATCCTTTTGACAGATAAAAAAAGAAAAAAAATATAAAAGTTATTATCTTATATTTTTATTTTCTTCAGTGACGGTTGTGTAGTATTCATAGGGAGACACGGACATAAGAGATATTGACGAGCTGGAGTTGTTTTTGTGTTACCTGTACCGCTCTGCCCAGTCTGTGATCAACCCAGAAAACCTGATCTTATATAAGCTGATACGGCGACTTCCGCTTACCTGCGATCCAGGTACATTTTAATCATCTTGGCTTTATTATTGACATCTCATCACATTCCTCTGTCATTTCGGATCAAATTAATATTGTGAGTGTCACAAAGGCGCCCTTTTTTGATCAGGCATTTTTATTTATCCTTTCTAATTATTTTTTCTTTCGGCTAGCTTCATTTGACGTCATCACATTTCCTGTCTTTACATGGAAACTCAAGTGTTACTCGACCCTAAAATATCTAGTAGAATAACATTTTAAATAGACATGATTTATCTGGGATAATCAAGCTTCAGCAGAAATCGAAGTAACTAGAGGATTTTTGTTTTAAAGTTTGAAATTTATGGCAAAATATATTAGAATATAACATAAGCTAACTAATAGAATCAGCTTTTACTAGACGCTGAAACCTCTGTTCAAATCATGCATTCATAACCGTTGATATATTTAGGTGTCTCAGGTTTTGCAACAATTTTGCCTATCTGATAGAAGCATATTTGCCAAACAATGGAAATTCCGTTGCACTGTAAAGTTAGGTACAACTGTAATCACATGGGGCAAAATTATGAGATAATCAAAAAGTGGAATGGGAATTTTACGAATATTTCAGTAGACGATTTAAAGAAAATATCGACATATACTAGAGTTTGAAGTGAAAAGTTAAGAAGAAATATCAGTTTTCTGAAAACAGTGGCCGAAAATCCACTTCATAAGTAATACATTGTAAAGAACTATAGATATAAAACACAAGGGAACACCAAATATACAGTTAGTGAAGATATTACCAGTCAGATTAGAAGCAAATGAGATGAGTGAGATGAGGTATACCATAAAAAGTAATGTGACTATTTGCACAGGATATTCTAACATGAAATGAATAAAATAATGTACAAATCAATTCACAAAACAAACTTTATGGACTTAATAAAGAAAAACAGTCATCTCTTATAGACTTAAAAGAAAATTGTGTTTTTCATTCTGAGAATCAAACGAATTGCCAATTAAACCTGAAAGAATCTAATTACTTTGGTCAAGCAGATTATCTGTTCGTAGACCACTTTGTAAAAATGAAGCAAAGAAAACTTTAAAATAATATAAAATGTTAATTACCTAGACATCTCGAGAGAACCTTAGAAATTATACAACATGATTGTGAGTGTTTTACCAAAAGTAGTGAAATGCGTGCAAAAATACTGCAAATATTTGTAAAAACTAGAAATTTGTGATTGAACCCAATCATACAAACGACAGCTCAAATACTGTAGAGAGTGCGCTAAAGCATTAATGATGCGTGTCCATTAATTTGTATAAAATGATGTTACTAACATATTTTATTCTTTTAACAAACAAGGTAAAAGCGCAAATAAGACGCAACGTATAACTAGGAGGAATATACAATAATAAGGCTTTAGAGGAAAGAACCCCCCCCCAAAAAAAAAATCAGGATCCAGGAAGATAGAAGTTGACAATTGGCATTTATGCCTTTACATATTTTTGGTGGCAGAGAAGCAAGGGTCAAGAAAATAAGTTCTACGGTGAGAAGTCAGAGAAAAAAAAACTCGTAAAACAACAACAACAACAATAATAATAATAATAATAATAAAGACATGGAAATCGAAATATAAAACATATGAAAACTGAAAACAAGAATAGTAGCAATCATAGTAGTTGCCCTTGGAATAAAAAAATGTCAAAAAACACATTGAGAAAAATCCATGGAAATTACATCCTTCGAGAAATACAAAAATTATCATGATGAGTACAGCCAACACACTAAAAAGAATTTGGTCCATGCAACTACAGTGATGTTATGCGAGTTAAAAAGAAATCATAAAATAACAACACACCATTACCTCCCATAGGTTTCTCGAATACTTGATTAGTAGTGAGATCATAGCATAAATTGAATAATAATAATAATAATAATAATAATAATGAGAAGAAGAAGAAGAAGAAGAAGAAGAAGAAGAAGAAGAAGAAGAAGAAGAAGACGATGAATGTGAAATAAACCAACTAAAAATGTTACAATGTATTATAAAAGACATATGCCCAGCAGTAGAAATAAAACACTTGGATGGAGATATGTCCTCGAAGCGCGTAAATTTGGAAATTGAAATCGGCTGCAGGTGGAAAATGAGGATCGAAAAAAACAACGGGGGTCACTGGACATCTGGAAGTTTTCCAAACTTTCTCGGGTAGTGAAATTCAGAGATGGTTCGATGCAAGGATTCATAAAAACCGGTTATTGAAAGAATGATTACACCGGGATATTACAATATAAAGGAAATATGTTTGTTCTACAACCCTACAACAACTATGCTCGCTACCCAATGTCACAGATATCCTCAAATTAAAAGTAAAATCTAGAAATAGTTTGTTGTCTACAAAGGGAAAATATTCCCCCGAGACGATATAATAATATAAATAATAATAATAATATTTTTTTAATCATATCACCCCAAGCAAGGCGAAAACGCCACTGATGCGCAGGGGTCTACATGAGAGTGAAAAGAGAAAACCGGAAACCACATCCTAAAGAGGGAAAAAAGGGATGAGCCTCTTCACCTGTTCAATAAACGTGGGTGGAGTGTGAACCGGGTGATAGTTTAGCCTATCTACTCCAATAATAATAATAATAATAATAATAATAATAATAATTTTATCAGGTGTTATATTTTTATTCGCTCCGCCCAATAATTTTCACTGAAGCATTTTGACAGCACAAAGGCCAAAAGTTTTGCTGGCATTCCGAAAGAATAAGAGTAAGTTTTGCGGATAGCAATTTTTCTCTCTGAATCATTCTCTCATTATCTGTGTGTGTCTCTTTCTCTCTAATATTAATAGTAACATAATATTCATTGAGGTTTTACCTATATGCTACTGTGTTTTTGGATTTAATATATATATATATATATATATATATATTAAATCCAAAAACACAGTAGCATATATATATATATATATATATATATATAGAGAGAGAGAGAGAGAGAGAGGGGGGGGACTCAACACGTCATTTCAAGTGGTTATAAACTATAGTTCATTTCTATGAGCTAATTAGCTCATTTCATCAGATCTTACAATATTTCTTCCATTTGGTACAAAAGATTTGGTACAAAAATTTTGCCGGAGTAAGCATTGGCGTCAGATATGTCTGGGATTCCCCAGGTCGTTGTGAAAAGATTGACCTGTAAAGGAATTTCTAATTCTTTGGACATTGGTGTTTGTTTTACCTCATAAAACCAACCCATCCATTTATACTAACTTATATCCATATATACATATGTGTGCATTCCCACATATACTTACAAATGTGACTTTCTTCATGTCTACTTTTATTTACCGTTTTACGCTTTTTCACATTTACTTACGGATCTTGGCGATCGTGTACTCATACATATACATTTAGCAAAGACGGGATTTACGCGCGTATAAGTAGCGCTATATATATATACACATACACATAATTGCTTGTAATTTTCACATATTTTCCAAATTATGCCAATATTTTCATTCTTCCATACATCCAGTGGATTTACGTATATATGTCTACATATCGCATATACGCATATGTATATACAAACACAACTATAGTTATATAAGTACACGTGAAACTTTTTTTTATCTCTATGCATAAAGGCAATGTACGTCAGTGTATATTTAATTCCCAAATGGGGTGGTATATTTTCTTTACATACATCTTAATAAACCTTACTCATCTATATTCAGATATACCGGCCTACTTCATTCGGATTGTTATGCTAAGTTGTACACCTATAGGTAGAATAATCCATGAGGATATAATCAATTTCAGGAATAAATAATTGATTGTATCTAAAATTAACATACCTTACATATTATCAGGTGTTCTCACATAATGGAAAAGCTTATATATAATCAGGTTCGTTCTTATATATGCAAAACACTTATTCCTAGGTGTCCCCATACACACACAATAATGCATACAATAATACAATAATACAAATAAACATGCACAAATCTATAGAAGCATGCACAAAGCTGAGTGTACCCATATGAATGAGAGACATATCTCACCTTACACTTGGGTGCCCCATTATAAATATTTTTTCATTCAGTTAAATAAAATGCTTATTAAGTCAAAACTTTTTGTACCAAATGGAAGAAATATTGTAAGGTCTGATGAAATGAGCTAATTAACTGATAGAAATGAACTATAGTTTACAACCACTTGAAATGACGTGGTGAGTTTTGTTCCTTTATAAATATAATTTGCTCTGGAGAATATCCGTTGAGCTTTCTATATAGATATGACACTTAATATTTATATTAAGCTATCTTGTTGGATTATCCTCAACGTTTACGGACTAGACATATATATATATATATATATATATATATATATATATGTGTGTGTGTGTGTGTGTGTGTGTGTGTGCGCGCGCGCGTCTGTGTGTGCGCGCGCGCGTCTGTGTGTGTGTGGATTCCGAGTGAGGAACCGCACAAAATAATGAACAAAAAACAGATATTTGAGATAGAAAAATAAATAATATTAAACATAAAGATATAACTAAAACACAGGAATACGATTAGTAGGGAATATATATATATATATATATATATATATATATATATATATATATATATAAAGTCATCGAAGTGAAGCCGTGCTGGAATTACTATATCTACATCAAATCACATGGGTGCTGTGTAATATTATTCTGGCTGAGTGGAACTCAGAGCTACTATGACTACTGACGCGGTATTCTCTATGAATCTTTGGTATGTTACGATGTCTTACTGATCGGATATCTTACTCCCTGTATCTCACTATGACTAGAGTATATGTATACTTAAGTCGAGTCCATTATCATAGAAAAAGTAGAGATCCCACAACATATATATATATATATATATATATATATATATATATATATATATATATATTGATTATAAACTCCCTATTAGCTGGTCTAGTTTCTGACCGATTAAGAAAATTGAAAAACATGGAATTCTTATTTGCCTTTTTATCTTTTTAATTTTAAATTTATTTTACTCAGTAGATAATTATTTGAATATGTAGCTGTTTTATCTGCGTTACTAGTATCCCTTCTTTTATAGAAACTCTGTCTTTATGGTATAAAGGTTTATTCTTGGAAAGCCGTAATTGCATCGTTATTGAAATATTGTTCATTTATAAAAATATAAATATCTAACAGTGATGAGAAGAATATATAGCAACACATAGCAAACAAAATTACACCAAAAAACCGAGGAATCGGAAATATGAATATACGAATTGAAAGGTGCACTGACCAAACTAAATATAAACAAAGCAGCAGGGAAGGGGATGTTTATGCTTAGAATGGTATTGGAATGGTGAATACAACAGCAGAAAGACGTACACCTTTTTTTCAAAGAAATAGAAAACGTACGCCACAAAAACTAGATAGACATGCTCGGAAACCTTGACATGTTCGGGAAAGACGTTGGAGTAGGTCCCTCCACTAAATCGCTAAAAACAATATAGTATGAATAAAAAAAGTTCCAAGCTTAATAAAAACGAAATTTTTCTCTCAAAATGTTTCTATTATTTTTACGAGTAATGATCAAAGTAATTTTTAATTATTTGTTAACATTTTTTAATCTCTTTAAACATGTTCGAAATTTTTGCAGAATATCGTTTTGATTTGAGTTTGCGCGTAACCAAAACTTTACGATTGTTTATAATGGAACACGTAATTATGCCATGCCACATTTTTATTCTGGTGACAAACATTTTCATTTAGACATGCTCGCAACAAATTAAATAATTATCGAATTTTAATGAAACTTGCAGTAACAATTTACAAATAAATGAAATCACTTTTTAATGTAGTATTTTTTAAAAGCTTAGTAAAAATATTTTTTTACTACCCATACTACACCTCTACCTAAATCGATGAAATTTAAATAAATTTCAAAGTGTTGCGGTCTATAATTTTGTTGTATCCAGAAATCTGCTTCGAAAGATTTAAAAATGTAATAAAACGTTGATATTATTCAATTTGATAAGAATTTAATTTCTTGAATAAAAAAAAAAAAGGACATTAATTTCTGAAGTAAAAAATAAATTCGATAACCTATGAAATTTAAAAAGAATTGTTTTCAGTTTTTTGCTATTATGATGATTTATATAGTTTGAAAATATTTTTAAATCTTTAAAGAATTGTTGCGGTTAGTTGTTTTAGTTAAGAATTGATGATTATATTGCCTATCGAACATTGAAATGTTTAATAAAATCCTTCTGCCTCGATATTTCTAAAATAATTTAGCCTCTTTTCTTTGTGCATTTGAAGTTTTTTTGTATGGTAATTTCTATGTGCAAATTAAACGGTCAGAGTTTTTTCCCTTACCCCCCGCGAAAAGAAAATTGTTCAATTTTGTCACTTATAAACGCCTTACACTTTATCTTTCATCAAATACCTCTCAACAAAGTCTTGATCTACGGCGCGGACTGATCAAAGCGTTCAAATCTGTGATTGAGAAATAGTTTTATTTTAGATTTCACGCTATAAATACGTAATGCTTGTGTATTTCAGATTGATTTAACATAAAATTTGCTAATTTTTTTAAAGATAATATGTCACAGATGTATATTTGTTTTTACAATGTCTTTAAACCGCGAATAAATTTTTGTCTACAACTGTGACGATCGCTCAAAAATGGCACCAAAATTGAAAGATTTTACAAAATCACAAATTTTTTCATTCAATTAATATAATTTCTTTTTGAAATAAAAATAGATTATTTTGCTTACTGTAAATAAGAAATGTAATCATTCATTTTTTAATTACAGCTATAATAAAAATTTCAAGAAAATGTTCTCTTTTTAAAAAATCTAGTTTAAAGTACATACGCAATTGTTCGCGTTTTAGTGGAAGTACCCACATTATATTTATAAAGAACCTACACGGGTAGCAAATCAACTGCATACGAACAGGAAAATAATTAATCAGATATACACTCATAAACTGGGCATTAACTCAAGGAAGTGTATCTTTAACGGATCTATTCAAATGTTCTGCAAAACAATTCTCAATGTGCTAGGATTTCTTCCAACATTTTTCGGTGGTGGCCACAATATGAGAAATATAAGATGCACACCTATTCAGCTAAATGTTATACGCGATATATTCTTTGATGATCAAGCCTTGAAAGAAATATGTCTGACTTCGAATTCTGTTCTCCGATTTCTGGTTCCTAACCGATATATGATACAGAGCCGATAGCAGACATGGGAAGAAAATTTCAGGAACTTTTACTGGAAGTGATTAAAGAAATCGAAATAAAAATACTACATATAAACTACAAGAAAGCTGAATGCATGGTCATCAGTAAATAGAGAAGCCCAAAAGGCCAACACGCCCGGGAGACTAAAATCAATCATGGACAAAAAATTAAATACCTGGAGAGTTTTTTTTTTAAAAAAAAGACGAAAAGTGCGGCCCTGAGAACCGAATGCCTATTGGATTGGCGAAGGATGCATTCCATAATCTGAAATGCTGGGAACAAAGAGAGTACTGCATTTTTATGTGTTGACTGTTCTTCAATATAGCAACAAATGCTAGACAATCTTCTCAAAGAGGAAGAAAACACATGGTGCAACTGAGAGTGGTTTTAGAGAACGAGGCTAAGGATACATGGAATCGAACAGATGAACAAAGACGAAGTTTTGGAGAAAATGGAAACGAAAATTTAAATGATGCTTAACATCTGGAAAGGATTTCTGAACATTCTGGGATATGTAATGAGGAGAAAATGCTCGTAGAATCTGATACCCGTGAGACGGATAGAGGGAAGAAACGACAGAGGAAATCAAAGCCAAACATACATGAAGATCTTGGGCAAATGAATGACAGAACCGGTGTGGAAGTTTAGCAAGATATGACTGTTGAGAGTTGAAGATATGGAAAGACATGGTCACCTACATCCTAAAAGTACACGACGCATAGAACCACAAGAATTATAAAGCACAAGATAACAGAGAATATCTGAATTGGAAAATATGTAAATTATACGTGAAGGAAACTGCAATTATCTAGTAACTATATCACCTAGAACCGGATACAGAAATATGAACTCTGACAATATTATGGAAATTTACAATACATAAATACAAAACCTTTAAATCGAACTGCGCAAGCGTCGTGATCATAGGCCACAACAACTGTATATGCTTTCTTATTGACATGGCTGTTTGTGAACATTGTAATCAAATTTTGAAGATTTAAAACAAAAATAAGAAAAATAAATGATCTTGAATTAGAAATCTCAAACTTGTGGCACATGTAGACATTAATAATCTCATTTGAAGCAGAGACTTTCGAAATGATTGGAAAAGATTCAGATATTCTTTTTGAAGTGATGTAGTTCATGCCTTCAAGAATTTTAATAAATTGAACTCACAATTACAGCACACACACTAGGAAGTATTTTAATATTTAAAATGTGTTTGTCTAATTTTATATTTACTATTTATTTTTTTATTTTTTCCAGAAATCATTAGTTGAAAATTTTATGAAAATATTTATGACCTTAAATCTTTTGTAAGAACTCGCAAGGAAATGTTTATACAACAGCAATAAAAAGAAATTTAATAATAATAATAATAATAATAATAATAATAATAATAATAATAATAATAATAATAATAAAAAGAGGTTTTACAGGGAAATAGGTAAAAAAAAGAATTGAAGTGACAGACCCCCACCCAGAATGGAAGAAGTTACACAGTTCTGGGAAAAGATATGGGCTTGCCCTAAAGAACATAGCAAGGAAGTACATTGGATTGCACAAGAGATAGAACGAATGAAAAATAAACCGGAACAGACATGGGTTGGAATTACAGTAGACGATGTTAAATTTGCACTAAAAAAGCACACAGTTGGAAATTCCCAGGTATATATACAATTCCTAACTTTTGGCTATATTATTTAAATACAGCACATAAAAAACTAGCCAAAGAACTTCAAGAAATGGTTGACGATCCCACTAAAATTCCTGCATGGATGACCAAAGGAATTACATTTCTTCTGCCCAAGAATGGTGACACAAACAACCCGGAAACTACAGACCAATTACATGTCTTCCGACAACATATAAACTATTAACATCTATTTTAACAAAACAGACATATTTATTCTTAGAAAGAAATGACATGACACCGCTTGAACAAAAAGGGTGCAAACGTGGCTGTTACGTATGTAAAGACCAATTGCTAATTAACAAAATGATCCTGGAAAACTGCTACAGTACAAAGAAAAATCTTAGTACTGCTTGGATAGATTATCGACAGGCATTCGATAGTGTGCCACATCCATGGATTTTAAAGACTTTAAATATATACAAGATATCGCCAGTCATCATCAATTTCATCAAACAGTGCATGTCTATATGGAAAACAGCCCTTTACCTCAATCATATAAATGGAACCTATAAGTCTAATGAAATAAACATCAAAAGAGGTATATTTCAAGGTGATTCTTTGTCTCCCTTACTATTCTGCATATCATTAATAGCACTAACCAGTCAACTTAATAAGGCAGAATATGGTTATAAAATAGGCCAAAAGAAAATAAGCCATCTATTTTACATGGATGACTTAAAGTTATATGCTAAGAATGATAATGAGCTGGAAGGTCTTCTGCAAACTTTAAAATGCTTCGGCGAATACATTGGAATGAAATTCAACTTGAATAAATCTGCTAAAGCTACAGTTTTACGTGGATCAATACAAGAAACATCCTCAATTAGCTTAGACCCTGCTGTAACAATAAAAGAATTGAAACTAGAAGAAGCTTATGAATACCTAGGTGTAAATGAGAGTGAAAACATTCACCATAAAAAAATAAAGAAATAGTGCGTAAAGAGTACTATAGAAGGCTACGAAAAACTGAATTGAATTATCAGAACAGAGTTATGGCCATTAATAGCCTTGCAATCCCAGTGGTCCAATATAGCTTCAACATCTTAAACTGGACCCTAAACGACATCAGGAGAATGGATTCTAAAACAAGAAAGCTTCTTTCTAAGCATAAGATGCATCATCCAAAGGCTGATGTAGACCGTCTATACCCCGTAAAGAAGGTGGAAGAGGTCTTCTTCTGCTGGAATTATCATACAATACAACAACTATTGGCTTACTAACATACATAGAAACAACAAAGGATTGGATGATACAATTAGTAAGGCAACATGAAGAAAGAAAGAAAAAATATTCAATAATAAAAGAAGGCAGTAAATACATACAAGATTTACAGTTAGTAGATTCTGCAGAAAAGCAAAACAGAAGCCAAGAACCAACTATTGCGGCCAAAAATATGAAAATGAAAGCCAAAGATAAAGCTCTTGATCAGATGAAACAGCGCTGGCAAGACAAACCTCTGCATGGCCAATATCCAGAACGTGCTAATAAATCCAATGTTGACAAAGTTAATACTCTTCGATGGTTACGAGCATCTGGATTAAAGTCTGAAACTGAAGGCTTCATTCTTGCAGCACAAGACCAAATAATTTTCACTAGAAACTTTCAGGCAAATATTATGCGTAATAATATGAATCCAATATGCAGGTTTTGTGATAAACACCAAGAAACAATAGACCACCTAATCTCAGGCTGTTCTGTGCTTGCCCCAATTGAATATAAAAATCGCCACGATAGAGTTGGTCAATATTTACATTGGGCAATGTACAAACATTATGGAAAAGCTGTAAACAAACAATGGTATGAACATCACCCAGCACCGGTTACAGAAATAGAAGATGTAACCATTCTATGGGATTACACCATCTACACAGTAAGAAAAATTGAAGCAAACAGGCCAGACATTATTGTTGAAAACCAGAAGGAGAAAACTTGTCTATTAATTGATATGGCTTGTCCAGCGGAATGTAACATAGCAATCAAGGAATTTGAAAAACTGCCAAAATATAAAGACCTGGAAATTGAAATAGAAAAAATGTGGAAATTGAAAACGATAGTTGTGCCAGTGATAGTAGGTACACTTGGAATGATAAAAAATGGGACAAAACAACACATTGAAAGAATCCCTGGAAACCCCAGCTTAAGAAATATACAAAAAATTGTCTTATTAAGTACAGCCCACACACTAAGGAAAACTTTATCTATGTAATGCTAGGGTTGATAGGGAAGATAGAAAAACATGAAACGGAATCATAACAACACGCCACGGCCTGCCTTAGTTCTCCCCGCAGATTTGGTTGGAGGTGAGACCAAAACAGAAATCAAAATATGATGAAAAATGACATAATAATAATAATAATAATAATAATAATAATAATAATAATAATAATAATAATAATAACCCTTTACCTCATTCATAGAAATGAGACCTGTAAGTCTGGTGAAATAAACATCAAAAGGTGATTCTTTGTCTCCCTTACTATTTTGCATATCATTAATAGCACTAACCATTGAACTTAACAAGACAGAATGTGGTTATAAAATATCACAAATGAAACTAAGCCGTCTCGTTTACATGACTGACTTAAATTTGAATGCTAAATATGATAATCGGCTGGAAGTTTTTATGCAAACTGTAAAATGCTTCAGTGAAGACATTGGAATGGAATTCAATTTAAATAATCATGCTAAAGCTACAGTTTTACGTGCATCGCTACAGCAAACATCCTCAATTATCTTAGACACTGCTGTAACAATAAAAGTTTTAGTGCCGGAAAAAGCTTATAAATACTTTGGCGTTAATGAGTGTGAAAAAATTCACCATAAAAAATTAAAGAAATAGTGTGTAAAGAGTACTATACAAGGTTATGACTGATATTAAAAACTGAATTGAATTCTCAGATAAAATTATGGCCATTAATAGACGTGCCATCCCAGTGGTCCACTATAGTTTCAACATTTCAACCGGACTCTAAACGTCATCAGGCGAATGGAATCGAAATCAAAAAGGCATCATTCTAAGCATAAGATGCATCATTCAAAGGGTTTTGTAGACCTTATATACATACCCCGTTAAGAAGGTGGAAGAGGTCTTATTCAGCTAGAATTGTCATTAAAGACAACAACTATTGGTTTACTAACATATATAGAAACAACAAAGGACAGAACAATACAATTAGTCAAACAACATGGAAACAGAAAGAAAAAATATTGAATAATAAAAGAAGGCTGTAAATACAAACACGATTTACAATTAGTAGATTCTGTAGAAAGCAAACCAGAAGCCAAGAACCAACTATTGCGGCAAAAAATAGGAAAAAGAAACCCAAGGATACAGCTCTTGTATAGATGTAACAACGCTGGCAAGAAAAACCTCTGCCAATATCTAGAACGTGCTAATAAATCGAATGTTGGTAAAGTTAATACTCATCGATGTTAAGTGCATGTAGTTTAAAGTCGAAAAATGATGTCTTCATGCTTTCTGTGCAATACCAAAGTCTTTTCACCAGGAACTTTCAGGCTAATATAAATACACAAAATTGTGGATTCAAAATGCTGGTTCTGTGATAAATACCAGGAAACAATAGACTATCTGATCTTAGGATGTTCTGTACTTGTCCCAAATGTATATAAAAATATTCAGAATAGAGTAGGGCAAGATTCGCACTGGACAGTGTGCAAACACTATGGAAATATGTAAGCCTAGACTGGTATGTGCATCACCCAGCGCCGTTTGCAGTAATAGAGGACGTCCTCATTCTATGGGATTACACCATCTATACAGACAGAAAAATTGAGGCAAATTGGCCGGACATTATTGTTAAAAACCAAAAAGAAAAAAACTTGCTTATTAATTGATATGGCTTGTCCAGCGGGTTGCAACATAGCAACCAAGGAATTCGAAAAACTGCTAAAATATATAGACCTTGAAATTGAAATAGAAAAAATGTGGAAATTGAGAACAAGAGTCATACCAATTATAGTGGGTACACTTGGAATGATAAAAAGTGGAACAAAAAACACTTTCAAAGAATCCATGGATATCCCCAGCTTGCGAGATATACAAATATGTGTCTTGTTAAATACAGCCTACGCGCTGGGAAGAAATCTACGTAACGCTAGGGATGTTAGGGAGATTAGAAAAAAACATGAAATGGAGCCATAACATCACCACGCCCCCGCTGGTTAAATTTTGTGCAACCCACGCAAATGTTTTAATTCATATTGATTCTCGGCTTTGTTGGAATATTCGCTTTTTTCTATACTCATATCGGAAAATAATCTGCATAATTAATAATGCACGTAATAATAATTTATTTCGCTCCGTCGTACTAAAATAACATCATATTTTCCACATGCAATTATATTACCATATTTTCCACACACCAAAATAGCGATACACCACAATAATTGTAACTATTAATAAATACACACCATTGCATTGGTAAATATTTGAAGTTAAATAAAGCAATAAAATATAAAAATAGGAATGCAGTGGATTATTTCTCGAAGCAAGAGTTCAGAAATGAGAAAATTTGAAAATGCTTAGTTTCTACATTTCACTGAAACAGGCAATAAAACGTGAGTGTTTTTGCCTCTATTCTCTATTCTTTCTTTTTGTTTCTTTAATTATTTTATTCTGGGAAACAAAACAACATCGCTAAAAAATGTATTTTTTTAATACAGATCAAAACGGAATACTTATTAATGAGGCAAAATATATATTTATTATAAGCGTTTCACCCCGAGCAAGGCATGTCACTGCCACGACTGTGCAGGGGGCTATGTAGAGTGGAGAAAGGCTGATTAAATATAGAAAATAACAGAGGGTGGGTGATAGGCGGGTGAGGATACCGAGAATGAGGGTTGGGTAGATGAGAGTGTTGTGAGAATGTTTGGAAGTTAGAGTGATATGAGGTGTCTATTGACCCTACATTTAAACACCTGGAGATTGTAACTGTCGGGAAAGCAGACTTGTGGAAGGGAGTTCCACAGGCGGGAAGCGCGAGAAAAGAAGCTATTGGAGTAGAATTTACGGTTACATCTTATTTGTTTAACTGTAAAAGTGTGGGACCTAGTTGCTAATCTAGTATCTCGTGTAAATTCGTGCTTAGGCGGCACCAGTGATCTAAGCTCATCGGAGCAGAAGCCATGATCTAATCAATTAAAAATCTAACGAACAAAATTAATTATAATAAGATAATAGAGGTCGGAGAATCAACCAAATAAAGAAATTATGAAACTTGGTTTATAAAGAATGCATAAATTGTTTAACCTTGTGAGGAATATGAATATAATTCGAGCCGACCAGTTTATTAACTTCTGACCCCATAGAACAAACTGATATATACTGAGCAGATTATATCTCACAAAAATCAAAAATATGACGTTCGGTTATACCAATAAATTGAAACGGAACGCCTATCTAAGATAGACAATCCGGTATTAATAAAGAAGAAGATTATAAAATGTTAAATTATTTAAACGAACCGCCAGAAAAAATTGAAATAATTTAAGAAGTATATGCTACATTGCTACAGGAATTTGGAAATTGGGAAAGATAATCGTAAAATTACTAATGTAGCAATAGAAATAAACAGATATTGGGCGAAAATTACAGATAAACTAGATATTTAAAGAAGTTCGATTATATCGACTATAAAGCTTGTAAAGTGTTATGTATCATATGATCATTACTGCGAAATATGTTCACTTTGTCAGCGATCTATTTATTATGGAAAAATTTAAAAATATTTTCATACCCCCGAAGTTCACTTTAGTTTTACTTACATCAAGTCCTTTTCCCAGATCAGTTTTAATATTTATAGTAACAGAATCTTCCTTTATATTTTACCTATATTCTACTCTGTCTTTAAATTTAAATATAAAAAAATTCCCAAATAATATTGAGACTCGAAGCATAATACATGAGACAAGTAAACTTTTTTTTTAAAGTGCTTAATATGTATTTAAGCTTAAAAATGAACATGTAGAGCTTTTAAATATTCTAATTCCTAAGATCAACTGATTCCGCTTCCTTGTTTTCTACCTGTCGGTATTTTCGGTCATTTTCTGATAATGTATCGTCCAAGGTTTTCTCGGACGTATAACAGGGTCTTTTACAACGCATAAGCGGCAATAGAAAATAAGCGGGATGCTGGTGAAAACTAGCAATAAATATTCCACAATATATATATAATAGATCTATCTATCGCCCGGTTCACACTCCACCCATGTCTATTGTCTATTGAACAGGTTAAGAGGCTCATCCCTTGTTCCCTGTTTATGATATGGTTTCTGGCTTTCTCTTTTCGGATCTTTTCACTATTACGTAGCCCCCCGCACATCAGTGGCGTTATCGCCTTGCTCGGGGTGATACGATTAAATATATATATATATATATATATATATATATATATATATATATAATAGAATATTATTGAACAATGCGTACAATATGTTGAATAGGTTATTAAGTAAAACACACACACACACACACACATATATATATACATATATATATATATATATATATATATATATGTGTGTGTGTGTGCGCGCGCACGCGCGTGTGTGTTTACTTAATATCCAAGTTCGACATATTCTACTTATTCTTTCATTTATTTTCTATTAGTTTACTTAATCATTTTTTCATTTCTTCACAACAATTATAACTGACTGATAAATTTAAAATTTGACATGTTAAAATGTATGGACATTTGGCAAAAATATTCAGTTAATTTATGTAAAATACGAAACATTCATTTAATTTATTAGAAATTCTTTGCTTTATTACTAATCATATAACAACAACACTAGTGGGGATGATGTCACGAGTAGATTATATCAACACGCAGAGAATATACACTGTTTCATCTACGTCTTTTTTTCTGTTTCCATTATGGTGACAGACATACGGTTATTATCTTATTAATTTTACCCTATATTTGGTATTAATAGTACAATGTTTAGATGGATACAATATTTTCCTGCTCACCGGTCGGTCATTGTACAAATGTCGACTGCATCCTCTTGCTTGCTAAAGCGTGTCGGAAAGACAATTATCAGACAAAAACGTGACAACGGGTTTTCTACTGCCTTCGTACTGTTCAACTCCAAAAGGATACAATGATGAGAAAAGAGTGGTGCATGAATATTATAATTAAGTATGACTGCCTACTGAGGAAAATAGAAAATTCTATCTTTTATCTGAAAAGCAATAGCGGTCACTGTCATTATGGTGAAATAAGCAATTAGCTGAGTCTTGGAGATCGAACAATCTAATTATTCTATAGTCGTATTTATTTTTAGACATGACCGTTACAATAGGAAGGCAGAGCCTGCATTGATAAACACTTTCAGATGACGTTTTCTCGCATGTGTCTTTCTCCACTCACATGTCTTGTCTTCATTTATCTGTACTAATTCATTCTTTCATTCTAAGTTAATTTTGTTCATTTATTTTACAATTGATTTTATATGCGAAAATTAATAATTATTTTAAGTATTCATTTACTTATCATAACCAAATTATGTCGACAGCTGGTGCAATATTTATGCGACAGTGATTATGATATATTCCTTGTCTACATCAGTGGAAATTTGACATGTTCTTAAAAAAGCATTTAATAAAATTAATAATTTCGTCTGCGACAAATAGTTGGCTTGAGGTTTGTTCGTCATTGTTCTAAAGAGACTTTAAATTCCCATTAGCTATTCCAACTTTGTATGGTTATTCAAAAGACAGTACAACCATTTAAAATAATTTTAAATAAAAAACAATACTAATTCATTTTATAAGACTATATTCATTTTATGCCTGAAACAATCACTCTCAATATGGCTTCACTGACAAATTATAATGGCCGAAAAAATTACTAGAAAAGAATTAGGATTTTTGCCGCAAAATATGATAAACTTTAATTGAATTATATTAACACATTGACTTCCAACCCTAAGAGAATTAGTGGTTTTCAGTTGTTTTTTTTTTTAACCTCGGTTATGCTGTGCCAATAAATCTTCCATTTTTCTTGCTCGCTCAACCCGTGAAATTCTCTGTTTTCATCAATTGGACCATATTTTGTCTCTACATTTTTCCTCAGTTGTGGGGAAATTTTCTTGTATTTCATGACAGGTAAATGTTGGTATCACACAGCAATCAGGTAACATTTATTTCTATCAACTTTTTTGCTTCTTTCTCTTGTCCAATGCGTGTTTGAATTTTGCTGTCCCATTTCCCGTTCTCTGATAATGTGCTTTTTAGATTTTTAGACTTCTGTACAATCTTGATGTTTATTTCTCTTGGTCGTAGCGCACATCTTCAGATTTTCTATTTCAGACGAAAATACATTCTGTCTACTTGCAGTTGATGGCCATTGCTTTTTCTCCCGCTTCCTTCGGCGGCCATCTTATTGGATAAGACTTGAAAAAAGAAATTTACTCTTGATCAGGATGTGACAAATTCATTTGGACACCTCCCTATTTATTGACTAAGCACCCACGTCGTCAGGTTGTGTACCATTGTGAATGTTTGAATATTCTTGACGTCTGTCTTTCATTTCATCCGAGTAAAATCAGAAAAATAAAACTAATAGTTTAAGATGAATTTTGATATCACTTCTCAAGTCAATTCTAAATGTAAAGAGAATTATTTTAATAATTAGGCAAACTAAATATGCATGTTCATATATGCGTTTTAATTTTATCCGATTGAAACACAGACAATATAAAATGTATTTTGTTAGGAACTAGTATTTTTTGTACATGTGCCTTGTCCCTTCATATCATAGGCGATCATTGCCTTCCTTTTTGGCCTTCTCACTTGTCGATCTCATATTTTTGGTCTTGTTAGCTCTCACAATTTCCGCTTCACCAACCATTTACTGAAGCCTATCAATTATGTCCCGCGCTGTTTTCCTCTGTCTCTCTTTTTCTCTAACCACCCTTAGATTATTAGATCCTCTAGTCCTTCTTTCCTCTTTCCGGGACTCAGAAAACTCAGCTCCCTCATTCAGATGTTAAATGCGATTTTCTTCTCGTTTTTATCCTCCAAACACACCATTGCTGCTCATGTTCTCAGTTCATGGTATCTTCTCCAACCTTCCGTAGAACCACATATTTGTTGCACCAAGACTCTCCTTCATATTGGAGAAGATCTTCAAACATTCACTGCCATAGAAAAGGACAGATATCACATAGCTGTCCAGCACATTTTTCTTTTATTCAAATGAGATTTCCCTGTTTCTCCGTACTCTGGTTAGCTGTTGGAATGCGTTTTTAGCTATGCCAATTTGTCGTCGTGAATTCAATGTTGCATTTCTTATCCGCTGTCATAACGCTTAACCTTTTAAATAACATTGTAGTTTTTGTAGTATCCCTTGGTTTCCTTGAATCTGTTTAAACGATTCTTATGACAAAAAGGTATTACTATTAATAGAATTTTAAAAAAAATATTAGTAAAATCACTAAGACACAAGGGCTAAAAATATTTGAAATAATTAGAAAAGCCAAGTATTATTGAGAAGCATGAAAATTACTGCTGTAATCAGGAAAACGAGAATTTCGTGAAAAAAATCTTAGCATAGAATTTACAGTTACATCTGTCCAATTCAACAATCTTTCTTCCAGTTATGGGTTAAATAATAAAACAGATTGGGTTCTATAGCATTGGATTGCAACCAGTCTACTGCAGAAAGCAATAGCAACCTACTTCTGCCCAGTCAATCATGTCACAAGGCATGATACCCAAAGCATGTATAATGTATGGCACTTAACTGACTAATCTAGTAAGGCACTTAATTTCATGTCTTTGTGCCATAGCAAAAAGCGCATCCTAACAATTAACATTAAATTATTTATAAATAAGCCGGAGGGAAACTACTTTACAGCGGTGGAAAAATGATTGATATTTGGAAGTCAGTTAAGGACCAATATAATTGCTGAGTCTTCTTTGAATTTTGTCAAGAATCTAAATATATAGCATGAGCAGAAGGCAATATAAGGCAGCAGTATTTGAGACGTGGACGAATAACAGACTTATAGATAGGTAAGTTAGATACAAAATATATGAAAATCAAATTTGATTATATATATATATATATATATATATATATATATATATATGAATGGAAGGAAAGAACAGCGAGCAAATCCGGCAAGATGAATAGAATCAGTGAAGAACTAGTGGGAAAAAGTGTTTTTACTTTAACACATTTTATTTCGAAAAGCTTCTTCAGAGGTATTTTAAGTCGAATGATTTTATTTTTTTATTTAAAATGTTCACAGAGACATAATGTTTATTGAGGTTATATTTCATTGGTAACTTGCAATAAAATAATTGATAAATATTTTAAATGTAGGGGAAAATCTTGTGCCTGTTTAATAAATTAATCAAAATGTAATATCTCGCCCCACCCGAGGAAAGGCTGATGCAAGCGGGGGCGTTTTCGGTCGTTGAAAGGAACGGATGTTTGTTTGATCTTATTTCCGGCAGTAGCGGAAATGGCTACAAGAGGCAAACAGAACAGGTGTCACTGAGAATTACGTGGGCGTGCGTGGGCGAGGCAAAGCCGGAAGTCCCGGTTTGGAGATTATAAAAAGACCTCGGTGCACGGATTTCACGAGACAGACGAAGACAGAGGCAGACGAGAGAGCCAGACCAGACCAGAGGAGCAACAAACACGACGACCCCCCCGTCAACCCCTTAGAAGCGCGCTCTCTCACTCTCTGTTCCCTAGGCTACACGGTTCATCGTCGATACTAATAAAAATATCACTTCATATTTTTATATATATGCGTGTTTGTTGTTTGTCGATATACAACAGACTTGAAATTGGTGCCTAAGTGACTTGCTGTTTTGAAACAACAAAACAGATTGATACGAGCTGGTTACCACGGCAACGATTGAAAATTCAACGGACTTAAAACTGCCTGATAGAAGACGAAAATAGTAAACAACCGGACGACAGCGAGGAAGGAAGAAAAAGAAAAAAGACTACATGTAGGGAGTAGCGCATAGATTTGGGGTTGACGGGGGTGTTAAAATTGACGGGGGTGTTAAAGTTGACGGGAGGATTGGAGTTGAGATATTTACCTATCTGTAAGTACAAAACATCTGAGTTAATGATATATTTTTGTTGTTAATATTTTACCATATATGTGAAGTGAGCTTACTGGTATGTTGCTTAATTAATCGTACTTTTATTGAGTAAGTGAGATGTAAAATCATGTAAAGAAAGTTTTTTCTACTCTTTAAAGTGGATAATTGGATTAACTTGTTGATAACAATGTTTTCGTTGGGTTGTGCAGTGTTAGGTTTTTTTTTTTATTTCTTTTCAATGTCTGTACACTACAAAACGATTTGCATTTCTATGGTTGTGAATTATGCTTTTGTGCAGGTTCCCATCAATTCAACATCCTCTGTGAATTTTCATTTATGTGACTTGGGAAATATCTTTTGAAGATATATTAATTTCTGAAAACTAGTAAATACCTTGGAACAGATAAATATGGAGAGATTTAGTGAAGGATATGAAGAACTCCCGAAGAAGTTGACGATAGGAGTCATTGCTGGCGTGGTCGGCGTAATAATAATCCTGGGAATAATAGCCAGGAAGCGGATTTTTAAGTGTAAAGGAGCAACAGTGCTTCGGAAAAGGAAATTGAGTTATCCGTTGTGAATAGTACTCCGGGGTCAACGGGTGTTCAACACTCAAATGTCTCTGCGTTAAACAGAGAGATGTCAACAAATCAGATATGCTTGGTTTCGAATCCAGAGGAAGTAGTTCAGGGAATGGAAAACATTGTACAAACTAAGGAACTACGAGTCACGGGTCCATTTTTTTTATAACTAAATTAATATAGATGAGACCTCTAATCCTCCACAAGTAAATTGCATGCGGATTAACGTTGGAATCAGGGTAATTTTCTTCATTTTCTATTGAACATTTCTCGGTCAGACTATGAATGATATGTACGGCAGATAATGACCATTTTTTCTGTGTTCAAACATAGTATGTTTTGAAATTAAATTAAATTAAATGAAGTTACATGTGTAACAATAAACTCGAGCAGAAGCACGCATGGTGTTGGTCAAGGGTCATTTACTCGATGTTAGTTTGGAAACTGGGGCGCGGTTACCGCCTATAATCATGTTGTTATGCATCGTGGAGACTACGCTTATGGACAGAGTCGAGAAAGAAAATGAACATTTTTAAGAACTTTGCCCAATTCTGTGAAAATGGATATTAAAAAAAAACAAAAAAAAAAAAAAGGGGAGGAAAAAAGGAAAAAAAAAGAACAATGAAACATCGAGCTGGTAGAACAATTTTCAAGATGGACACGAACTGTTGGGTTGCCGATGTAGGCTCCCCTATAATTTTTTTTGTTTTTGTTGTTTTGTTTGTTTCAACACATGTTTTATATAATTGTCGGGCTTGTGTGGCATGGGGAGGAGAGTGAGGATGTTGCGTTTAAAATGTTCTTAGGTGAACATTTTGGAAAATGGGTGGGCGAGGAATGTAATATAACAATCTCGCCCCACCCGAGGAAAGGCTGATGCAAGCGGGGTCGTTTTCGGTCGTTGAAAGGAACGGATGTTTGTTTGACCTTATTTCCGGCAGTAGCGGAAATGGCTACAAGAGGCAAACAGAACAGGTGTCACTGAGAATTGCGTGGGCGAGGCAAAGCCGGAAGTCCCGGTTTGGAGATTATAAAAAACCTCGGTGCACGGATTTCACGAGACAGACGAAGACAGAGGCAGACGAGAGAGCCAGACCAGACCAGAGGAGCAACAAACACGACGACCCCCACGTCAACCCCTTAGAAACGCGCTCTCTCACTCTCTGTTCCATAGGCTACACGGTTCATCGTCGATACTAATAAAAATATCACTTCATATTTTTATATATATGCGTGTTTGTTGTTTGTCGATATACAACAAAAATAATGATATAAATAATTCTGAGAAAATATCGATAATAATAGGGAATATTAGGATGAAAAGCATTAAATTAATTATGAAGTAATGTAGAATGTAGTTTCTATAGCGAAATTAATATTAGCATTTTGTGAAAATGTGAAAGTATTCATATATTTATTAATTATATATGTTGGTAATATTTTGGATTCATGGATTATAGATTCGAGGAAAAATGCAGAAGTAATGTAATATTTTATTTGTGTACATATAGTTTCTAGTAATGCTATTACTATGTTTTTTAACGGGCTTCTTTCTAAAAAGGTTATTACTATGATTAATACTACTAATACCAACACTAATATAACACAATCCCTTGCTAACTCCAGCTAACTCTCCTTGCTTTCGTTCGAATCTGTCCATGCTTTGTTTATTTCGGACCATCCAAAGCAGGATTGCCTGTCATCAATCAATTATGTTAGCCTAGACACACCACAGAACAGTATATAGTGAAAACCAGACTTAAGACTACAACGCCACGGCGTAGATTAAAATATATATTTATATATATTGAATGGATACCAATTTATATACAATTCAAAGGCAAGTAATGCAAAAGAAATAAATTGGCTGGTATTTCAGTAGCACGCTAATATTCGTCATCCGTTATATCCACTGGAAATTGATTTCATCTGTTTGCAGCTCGTCGAATTCGGACTGATCATCTTTTGCAATACTCTGCTGGTGGCAGGCTATTTCATATTGAGCTTATCATTCAATCGCTGGTCCTCTTCTTTCGTAATTTTGTTTTCCAAATCATTTTCATTAAAAACGCAAAAAACCGAGATATTGAATGTTGACACGGGATTTCTATTTACCCGTCTCTATATATGTCTTACTATTGCGAAATTTAAGTAATATTATTTAACCATTTCGCCTGAGAGTTCCGCCCTTCAGATGGAAGGGGATAAAACTTACTCTCTGTTATTACATACCTGTTCCGTCCAGCCGTCCTGGTAGGCATTAAGCTTAAAATAATCAAGGTCCAATTTTGACCTGGGGTCACAAGTTGTCATAACCGGATGGCATTATTATATCTATACTTGTAAGTAACCAGCTTTGATAAATTCACTTACTTCTCTCGACAAATGCAATTGTATTCTACAATTTTTTAGAAACATCATCTCAAATTTAAAAAAGTTAATACCAGTCATCTGGAAATAGGTGAACACTGCTATTACTACTACTATTATAGAAGTAGTCGTAGTTTTTAATTAATTTATTATATAATCTTATATATTCTTGTATGTACTTTATGTCGCATAATTGTAATATTGTATTGAACTAATATGATACTTTATATACCATTCATTTTATATTTATGTTTTAATGCTTCGGTATATTATTTATATTACTTAATAATGATATTGTAATTTTTAATACATAGATCTATATATTATTTTAATACATATTATTTCACTGAAAGATTTGAACATTTTAAACTTACTGTCAAAATTTATTCATAAAAAGGTCGATTAATAATTTTATACATTACTAACAGAATAGCACGGCTTTGATCGGCTGTAAAGTAAACTTTAAAACTAATCCATGGTCCTGCTGTTCAGACTCTTTGGACGTTGGCACAAAAGACTAAAAAGCAATAGTTGTTTCCAGTTAAAGCGAAACCGTAGATTGAAAAAAAATGAATGGATGTAAGTCAAATTTTGATTTCCTGGTATCAATATCAAATAAGTTCTTTTCGTCGTAAACTGTATTTTGAAGGCTAAATAAGACCTCTGAGTAATTGGTGTCATGGCTGAGAGTAAGAACTACAATTATACCTATTTAGAGCCAAACCTGAAGCAAAAACTAAACTAAAATTGCTGAAAAAGTACACACATACAGGCATATAAATAGACACACACACAAACATCTTGCATTTCATATATACTACCGATTTTCTGCACTATTGTAAAAACTGCAACCTTGAAACTTCTGAATATCGTTTCTTATGTCTTTGTCTATGAGTGTATGAAATTTGATTAAAATCCGACCACTCCTTCTATAACCGAATTTTCTTGATTATCGATTTTCCATAATTATCTGTGGTACCTCGACACAAAACCTACCTAAGAACACTCGCAGATGCATATAGTATAACTGTGTAAATTTTCAAGAAAATTGGTTCAGCCGTTTTGGAGTCTATAGGTAACGGACACACACACACACACAGACACACACACACACACACACACACACACACACACACACACACACACACACAGAGACAAAGTTCCATTCATAAATAAGTTTAGATTTCGCCAAAATTGTAAATGGAAATGCATTTCTTTTCATCATTCTTACTTATACTGAACATTATTGATTCATAAACACACACATTCATACATTATTTTCGTTTACGCTTATATTCATACATGATTCTCTCATTTAAAATTATATCGTTCCATTACTTGACGCGTTTACATATTATTTGTTAGAATTTTAAACGGAAATATATTTGGATATGTCATTCATACACATACTATCGTTAGCGTCATATAAACATGCTAAATTCATCTATACTTTAAATACGCTAGTCTCATGCATTTTTTCGCATACAGATACTTAGATTTATAATAAACATCTTGTGATTTTATTACGAGTGGCGCGCACACTTTGAAAGTTTTTTCTCTACATTTTAAATATTCATTCATTACTTTATTACACTTATCCCAATTTTTACAAACAAAATCTAAGCTCAATCAGCAAAGATTTTCTGTGAATTTCTTTAAATTAAAAACTATCTCTGGAGAAGTTCGTTAAAATGAAACATGTTAGATTAGAGACATATTTTTCCTACATAATCTTACTTAATCTCTTCATATTCTCGGATTTCGATCCATATTTTCAACACACGCACGCACAAAAAAAGAAACACACACACACACACACACACACACACATATATATATATATATATATATAATATTTTATTATTTTTAATTTTCCGTTTATCAGAACTAATTTCAGCTCACAATATATTTAAACATTGTTTACCAAAAGTAAATTTAGTCTCATTGTATGGATGAGGTGATTGGGTTTAAATTCGTTAAGAAATTGTAAATAATCCACATGAATACTTTTGATTTTTTGTCAAATTGACATGAAAACGTCCAGATGATAGGAAAATTAAAATTTTTGTATCAATTATTATTATTGAAACCTAAAACACTTATTGATGCATTATAGCAACAATGCAAGAATTATCAATGAATCAATGTGAATTACCTTTTAAAATAACACTAATTTTAATATATATATATATATATATATATATATATATATATATATATATATATATATATGTATGTATTTTGGCAGCATTTTACATTAATACATGTTTTGTTGAATAATATAGACAAGTTTTGTCTATTTATTTTGTGTAGGATCCTTTCGTATAATCTGATAAGCTTGATAGTGCTATTCTTAAAAGACAACAAGAAATAGCAGTAATAGTTGATTTTTTTTATCGTGTCTGAGCTTCCGGCTTACATAAGCAATTATCAAAGAATGAACAAGTGGAATTAAACAAAGAAAATTAAACCAAAGAGACAAATCCATTTTTAACGTGGCGGATAATCTCAAAATGGTGGTGGTGTTCTTCTTGGTCACATGAGTGTATAGTGGCATGAGGGGATTGGCCTACCAGCTGCTACTACTATGGGTAGAGGGGGTAAGCGTAGTAACTATGACCTCTCCCGTCGATTACAGGCATTTGAGTATGTTAGTAGAGATGTCGAAATTTATTTTATTTCAGCTAGGTTTAAGCTGTTTGATGTAGATAGCTTCTAGAAATTTGAGTTTTCGTTTATTATTTTCATGTCTAATTATACATCTATGTTCAACAAATGTTTTTCTGAGGTGTGTGAGTTGATAGCCGTGGTGTTTTAAATGTATATATATATATATATATATATATATAGGTCCGCCGTTTTTATATATATATATATGTGTGTGTGTGTGTGTGTGTGTGTGTACGGCGGACCTGTATGACATTGCCACCACCTGTAATTTTTCTGATTACCATGTTTTTCTGTGTATTCGTATCGATTAGTACATAAAGCGTCTAATTTTAAAAAGAAATTTCGAAAGATTTCAATATTTAAAGATTTTAGTGGGTGCTCAGTTTCTCATACAACGTTATAGTAAATCGATCCTTCATTTTGGAAAGACTCGCTTTGAGTTGTTGCTCTTTCTTTTTCTCTTATTTTAAAGATTTTCTATCAAATTTCTTTTTTTAATGTTTGACATGTCATATATTTCATTACAATTTTTTTTACAAGAATTGTTTTAAAGAAACTCTTTCCTAAACTTTTTATTTAATTGATTTAAATAACTTATTTTCATTTATATGAAGTTGGAATAATTTAAAAAATTTGCATGGATTTTAGATCTTTAAATTGTAAACTTCTCTATACGTGTTCTCAGCCACATCAAAGCGACCCTAACGCGTGTGTTCACAAAATGGAAGATCAATTTACTATAAGATTTTATAAAAAACTGAACACCACCTAAAAATCTGAAATAATGATTTTTTTACCAATTGTTTGATAATCGGAAAATTTAGGGTCTAATCGATGATATTGCACAGGAAAAAGTAAATAAAATGATAGTCAACAAATATACAGCTAGTGGTAATATCGTAGAGGTCCGTCATATATATATATATATATATATATATATATATATATATATATATATACACACACACACACACACATATATATATATATATATATATATATTGTGGTGATAACGACCGAGCAAAAGCGAGGGACCGGATGTTTGCTCTATACCGACCAGAAGGCAAATGACCAAACATCGTCGTTGCGCATCCGAGTTCGCTCAGATGTTCCGGTTGAAAAATAAAAATTAATCAAATATCAAATTTCCATTTCGCGAGGCTACGCGAATTTTATTTATCAGCCAATTGGAAGAGCAGTATCAAACAAAAGTGTGAAATTCAAAACGAGCTGCTTTAGATCCAAAAAAGCAGATATAAAAGGCGGATACAGTCAAGCATCCAACAGACAGACAGGCGAGAGTAACCAGTGTCTACCCTTGACTTAAGTCGAGCTGCTACTATGCTTGCCTCTTTCCTTCTTCACTGTTTCAAAAGTACTTACTGACCTAAGGAGCGACGACTTCAAAGAGATTCCTCATATACCTCTGCTCCCCACATTCCTAAGCTTTTTATCTCTTTCAGCTCATTATTTGACATGAACATTCTAACATCCGTTGGACCTTTATTTCAAGTATTGCTTTAATTGTAAAAACATTAATTGACATGTCTATATATATATAATGTTATTTTCAACTCAGTTTGCTTTTCTTGATTTTATTATCATTTTATGACTTATAGTGTGCTATCTCCTACAAGGCCAAATTCCGCTAACTTGCAACAATATACAGCGACCCTTCATTAGAACGGATTCCGACTACTACTAGAAAAGTATAGATAAGCAACACACTATAATATATATATATATATATATATATATATATATATATATATATATATATATAAATTTTCAGATAATCAAGCTTTTCATTTAATATCACATATTTAATCCTAAGGTTGATGATGAACATCTGTATGTATGCAGATCCGAACGATGCAGGGGATTAATTCGAGTAGAACTGTTTTAAAATCTGCAACAATCGGTTTGCAAACATAGCTAGAATCTACAGTAGACAGAATGAAGTTTTCTGCTAAAGAACAGCAGCTTCTTTTCTCTCACTTCCCGCCTGTGGAATTCCCTTCTGCATACTTGCTTTCCCGACAGCTATAACCTCCCAGAATTTAAATGTAAAGTCAATTTTCATCTCCTGTCTCGCTAATTTAACACCTCTCTCTCATGCTTTTTTCTTCGTCCACCCAAATCTCATCCGTATTCTTTTCCTTTTCCTACTCTCTTTCTGTTACGTCGGGTAAAAGAATAACGTGAAATAATACAAAACAACGTAATAGTATAAAAGTAGGTGTATTGACAGGAAGAGAAGTATTTACAAGAGGTGAGGATCAGAAGAATATAGAACAAGGTAATTAGTATACAGTATCGTCGTAGAAACGTGATAGATTGACTAGTAGAACACTTCCGGGTCAATACCGGAAATTTCCCGACTGACTCGCTCACTCGACTTCCTTACTCGACTTCCATTCTCGACTTCCTTCCTCGGCCTTCCTCTTCGAGGTATAATCACTACTATTATATAGTTATTTGAATAGTCCATTTCCGTGGAAAAGTGGAGAGCGCCCCAACACTTTCTGACACCTCCTGCATTCTCTTACTCCTTCTTATCACATTCCTCCGATATAACACCCTGCACAACAGTGGCAGTAAAATACCTTGCTTGAGGCGACACGATTATAAAAAAGTCAGAAGATGAGAAAATGTATTCAGTGATAAAACAAACCAACAAATTAAAAAAGAAGCGGAATTAGATGAAAAACTGTAAGTATATGACAATCCATTTAGCCTAAAAAAAGAATGCAAAATTAAATTCAATCTAACAAAATTAGAAACGCTCATACAATATATGCCTCTTTATAACCAATATTCTTCCCTGTCCCAAAAAATCTTGATGTAGATAAACCTCGTACCCTCTGTGTTTACATAATACTTAATATAATAATGTTTAATTGGTGTAGATAGATCTATCTATCGCCCGGTTCACACTTCACCCTCGTCTATTGAACAGGTTAAGAGGCTCATCACTTGTTCCCTGTTTAGGATGTGGTTTCCGGCTTTCTCTTTTCCAATCTTCTCACTTTGTTTTTTGTTTTTTTTTTCAATTGGAGTAGATAGATCTATCTATCGCCCGGTTCACACTCCACCCTCGTCTATTGAACAGGTTAAGAGGCTCGTCCTTTGTTCCCTGTTTAGGATGTGGTTTCCGGCTTTCTCTTTTCCAATCTTTTCACTATTACGTAGCCCCATGCACATCAGTGGCGTACCGCCGTGCTCGGGGTGATACTGAATCTTATATAGTTACTGCACTGGTGAAAGGTTGCTAACTAGATATTAACAAGTATACATACCGAAAAGATTTTTAGTTCGAAATGCATTTTCTCTAATATATATTTAGAAACAATTGGTCATTTTGTATCAGTTTGCATAGTACTAAAACTCAATATAAAACACAGTAAGTCAAAGTCTGCACTGGAACATCTGCAAATTTTACGGTAAATTAGCTACAAGAAATCGGTACAAAAGCAACTCAGCCTCGGATATAGAATCTGTAACAATTTTATTTGGTTTTACATTAAGCATATATCTTGATCAAACATAACAAAAGCCTTTACTTGTTGGTGTGACAGTTCATATAGATTTTAATATATCAGTGAAGACCTTCAAATATATAAGAAAATACAAGGATCTTAAAATGTACTATGACATCTAAACTTTTAGTTTTAGTTGGGATCCTCAATATTATTGGAATATTTTCTGTAATCTCAGTGGATTACTGTTAGTCAATAAATAAATAGAAATATTTTGTACTCGCAAGTACATCTTACCCCTAACATATGTGATTTTATGCTTGTAAAATGTGTCTGGAATAAGTTGTCTGTATTCTTTACAAATACACTCACTGCAATATTATGTTGACATTTATGACCTTAGATATATTAGAAATATGTGAACAACAGAAATAAAAAACAGCAACAACAATAATAATAATAATGAAAAACACGGTTAAAATTACAACGAAAATGGCATGTATCCCAAATCTCTTGAAAAAGTAAAGACTTTTTTACCTATATAAAAATTTACTATTTTTACTGCCAGTTTAACATTAATTTTTCTTCGAATTATTATGGTTTATTTTGTTTCTCATTTAATGATTGATCAGATAATTTTCTTATTATTCGTTTATCCCTTATTTTCTCGATATTTCAATGTTTTTTTAATTAATGATTTTTTTCTTGAAAATTAAAAAAATATGACAGAAAATATAAAACAATAACATACAAAGACAATACGATGAATATTTTTTAATATTCATTCTAGTAATACTACGTTTTTAGTTGTCGATAACGCTATTTGTTTTCAATGAAGTAAGTGAATGAATAACAGAATACCGTTACAGATGGCCGAACAACCGATAAAACAACTGAATACAATTTGCATGTATGTATATATATATGAATATATAAAATTATATTCAAAGAAATAAGCTATCAAAAATTCTGTATTTTTAAAAAAATATTCTTCCATAAATATGACAACTGCTGTCATATATTAATTAATAAAAAAATATATTTCAGTTTTCAAAATGAATTCCTCATTAATTTTTTACTATACTAAAACTAATATCATTATTATCTTTAAATTCCACAGCAGTGATAAACATTATTAAATGAATATTAATTTTTTTTCCACTAATTTCGTTTTTTGAGAGTTACTTTCTTTGCAAGCAATAGTGATATTTAAAAGAACCATTAATTAATTAATTAATTAATAACTCATCTGGTCAAAATTCAAACTAGTGTAAAAAGAAAAAAGAGAAGCGAAAGTAAAAAATAAAAATACAATCTCTACATTTTTCTCTCACTCACTTTTTTAACTTAATGCTGATGTGTAGTGATTTTTTGTTTCGTTGAGTGGCTGTTTCTTTCAAGATTTATTTTTTATTTGTTTTTTTTTTATCAACGACTTTCTACTTGAATTTCAATCGCGTCGCTATACATTGACGGTAGGAAACCCATTTAAGTGAAGGAAAACTCCGAACAACAAACCACTATTCAAGGTGTTATATGTGCGAGGAGAAAATGGCTATTACGCTAGAGGTCGCAAATAATCCCCTACAGGTTTCGAAAACCTGTTTATAAAAGACTGTTAGCCAACGTGCCAGGCAACTTTGGATGGACTTTTAGACCCAAGTTTCGCTCGAGGGAATAATATGATAAATAAGAATTGAAACAAAATGTCCAGTATGGCCCTTCCCGTTGGCAAACAGGAACCCGGACCTGAGGAAAGAACCTACCTTAGGTCGATAAAATCTGCCTTGAGAAGAAAATCCTAAACAAACAATGAATATTCAGGTTTCCACAACCAGGATAATCTTAATGATTCTCCAGCGAGATCAATAACGGTACATTTGTATAAAGAAAAATAAAATAAGGAATACCAAGTCGTTATTACTGCATTCCAGTAATTGTTACTTAAAAATCAGAAAACATATCGCGCCAGATGTATAACATTGATGAGATATGTTTGGAAAAACATTTAGTAAATAAATTGTCCTAAACTAGCAGATGCGGATAACCGATTGACAATGGCTGAAATTAAAGAAACAAAAAGAATTGCAACCAGAATGCACGAATCAAGAAAACATTAAAGGTACCAGGAACCGGAACCTGAACTGGAACATAAAAAGATAGAAGTAACATTATACAACCCTCAGGTCATAATGAAAATACAGTTATATACACAATTCATTGTGGAGAGAAGTCTGAAAGTTCTAAAGTGTTGTAAAGGACAGATCATAGTCGTTCACAAAACGGCAATGATATGAGTTCAAATTACACTAAACAGAATTATTTTACGGAAAACAAGAAAAATATACAAGAAGCCAGAGAATAAATCATGAACCACATAAGTCAAACACAAAATAATGTAATAGAGTAAAGAACAAACTCCCAAACTTAAAACCAACAAAGCATAACCTCAAAAATATTAAGCTCTAAAATGCAACATTAAAATAAGTTCTGAAAGAAGAAGATACTCATATAAATCACAATGAAGCAATAAATGCATCACAAGATAGCAGCATTAATAAATGAACATAAAGGTAAGAAAAAGAAGGTAGTCATGAAGGTCCATCTTGAAAAAGAAAATTAGAATAAGCAATCGAAGAAATTAGAAGTGAATTATAAGTACTCGATGAACTGGCAAGAGTAATATATGTATGAACTAGAAAATGCAGAAGAATCAAAAGAAAATAAAAAATTAGGAATACAAAGTATTTCTTCTCAACTAAAGAAATAATAAAGGAAACATTATAACTAAAGCCTGAAGGACTAAAAACCTATGAAAAAAAATACAAGTATCCACTGGAAAAAACAAAAAGATCTTTCAAACCAATGGAAAGTAATATTACAGGAAAAAAGTTAAAGAAAGAATATAAGTAAAATTCCCCACCCGATAAAAATAGAAGAGGTTATGCAGTTCTAGAAAAAATATGGGCAAGCCCTAAAGGATATAACAAAAAAGCAGATTAGATTGCGCTTGTGATAGAACGAATGAAAAAAAAACAGAACAAGCATGTGCTGGAATCACAGAAGACGATGTTGAAAATTCACTGAAAAAAGCACACCACTGGTAATCTCCCGAAATAGTAAAAATTCCTAAATCTTGGCTACATTTAAAAAACAATATAAAAAACTAACAAAAAATCTTCAAGAAATGGATAAAGATCCCACTAAAATTTCGGCATGGTTGACCAAAGAAATAAACTTTTTTTCTAACCAAAAATAGTGACACAAATATCCCGAAAAACTACAGACCATTTAAATATCTTTCCTCAACTAACAAACCTTTGACATCTTTTTTAACAAAACAGACCTAATTCTTCGTGGATATAAATGGTATAATACCGCTTGAGCAAAAAGAATTCGATTGTGTAACACATTACTGGATCTTAAGGCCTACATTCGAGATATCACTCGTGGTCAACAATTTTGTGAAATAATGTCGATATGGAAAACAACAATTTACCTTGAAAAATAAACATCAACAGAGGTGTATTTCAAGGCAACACTTTGTCTCCCTTATTATTTTGTATATCACTAAGAGCATTAAACAGCCAAATTAACAAAACAGAATGTGGTTATAAAATTGCGCAAAAAAATCATCTGTTTTACATAGTTGTATGCTAGGAATGACAGAGAGCTGGAAGATTTCTGCTAAAAAGTAAAATGGTTCAGAGGAAAATTTGGAATGCAATTCCATTTGAATAAATGTGCAAAATTAACAACTGTATGAGGATTTAAACAGCAAACATCCTCTATTATATTAGAACCTGCTAAAACAATAAAAGATGTAGACCAAGAAGAAGCTTAAAGGTATTGGGTGTGAATGAGAGTGAAAAAGCTCAACATAAAAAAATATAAGAAATAGTGCTTATAGTGTACTAGAGAAGGCTACGACTGATATTTAAACATGAATTGAATTCTCAGAACAGAATTATGGCCATTAATAACCTTGCGATCACAGTGGTCAATATACCTACAGCAACTTGTACTAGACAAGAATGACTCATTCTAAGCATAAGACGCATCATCCAATGGTTAATGTAGACCGTCTACACATATCCAATAAAGATGTTGAAAGAGCTAGAATTCTCATTCACAACTATTAGCTTACTAACATACATGATAACAACAAAGGATTTGATGATACAATTAGTTAAAGATACAATTAGGCAAAGAACATGAAAACAGAAAGAAAAATTCAAAAATGAAGAAGGCAGTAAATACAAAACGAATTCATTTTAGTTGAATTCGTAAAATAACAAAACTGAACCTAGTACCAACTGTTGCTGCACAAATATGAAAAGGCGAGCCAAGAATATATCTCTTGAACAGATAAAAACGCTTGTAAGTAACACTTCTGCATGGCCAATATCCAGAACGTGCTAATAAACCCGATACTGATGAAGTTAATACTACTCGATGGTTACAAGCATCTGGACTAAAGTCCGAAACTGACGGCTTTATACGCTTAGCGCAAGACCAGAGTCGTATCACTAGAAAATTTCAGGCAAGTATCATACATACTATTGTCGAGCCAAAATGTAGCTTCAGCGAAAGTAACATGAAGCAGTGGACCAACTAATATCAGGATGTTCTATACATGAAACAAAAGAATATAAAGTCGTCAGGTCAAAGTCGGGTACTATATACACTTGACAATGTCCAAATACTTTGGAAAATATTTAAACAAACACTGATATGAAAATAACCCAGAACCGGTTTCATAACTAGAAGATGTTACAATTATATATGATTACGCCATCTACACAGACAAATAAATTGAAACAAACAGGCTGGAAATTATTTACAAATACCAAAACGAAAACAAAATCGTAATAATTAATATGGCTTGTCCAGCGCATTGTAACATAGCAACCAAAGAATTTGAAAATTTATCATAATATAAAGACCTGGTAATTGAAATACAAAAAGTTCAATAGGATGCGTCATTTCTTTAAAACGTTTCTACTTTATCAAAACAAATGCATGTAATATGTGTGCTTCCTTTACATATTTCCTTACTTGTTAATTCTTACTCTATTTGTTGTTCTATCTCTTTCTTTGTGTGCTTTGTTAGAAGTCAGTCTATATATATACGGCTAGACATATAGATATGGGTATGTCTATAAGAGCTATGGGTGTTTCAGAAAGTGTGTTTCGGGCAAAAGTAGAGATATAAATAAGTGTGCGGCTACACTACTTGAGTTCCTTGATGACTGATTCATTTCTATCTATCTATCTATCTATCTATCTATCTATCTATCTATATATATATATATATATATATATTTATATATATGTCAGTCAGTTAAGTGTCATACGTGAAACACGCTTGGGCGATCATGTCTCGAAAGTGACATGACTGACTGGGCAGTAAGTTATCCCGCAGTAGGTTGCCATTGCTTTCTGCGATAGACTGGTTGCCAGCCAAGGCTATTGAATCCAATCTGTCCTGTTATTTAACCCATAACTGGAGTAATACCTTTCCCAAGGGCATTTGCGTGTAAGTGAATGCAATGAATTCAACTGGAATTAGAACTCGGCTCCCCGATTTCTCGTTCCTAGCCAATATCCACTGCACCACAACGCACATCCTTGAGTTCCTTGATGACTGATTCATATCTATCTATCTATCTATCTATCTATCTATCTATATATATATATATATATATATATATATATATATATATATGAAAGAGAGAATGAAAACAGAGCTGGAGTGCAGTGAGTATTTTAATAAATGCTTTTCTTTGATGGTATGGATAAATGGAATTCTGTCTTAAGGCGATTTCTTTGTAAACAAGTGACTCGATTTTGATGTTTCCGGACTGCCACGTAATCATGGCAAAATTCCAACTCATGCTACATTGAAGAGTTATTTATTCAAGAACGACAGAAGGAATGTTTGGGAGATGTATTAATATTTGAACAAATATTTATCTCGACATTGACCGTATGTCTATGTGAAGGTACTTGTGAGCTTGTCTTCACGCGAGCTCTTGTATTGTTTTTAATGTATCCTATACTCATTCATCCCCCGCTGGATTTCGTGTGTGCATAACATATAGCATCAATACTTTCTCGATATCACACACGTTTATGTCAATGCTGACCGACATGATAATATTGATTAATGTTTGGTTCCTACATAAAAATTTCCAAGCCCTTTTTTAAACGAGAACCTTTTGTTCAATGTCTGAAGGCAGAGCTTTGTCAGATTTTCGATAAAATCAGTAATCAGTACACAAATCAGAATATTGGTATTTTTACAGTAGCTGTGTTATAAGATCATGACATATTTATAAAACAAAGCATATCTAGGAAATATTTATTCATTATACTAAATAAAAAAATTGTATTAAAAAGTTATGTTGAATTTAATCAAATCAACTCCGAAAGGATATAAATTTATTGCACTTAAAATCTCACTTTCATTTTCTCATAACATATACACCCAATTTCTACGTTTCTTTCAGAATTTCGGAGATTGCTGAAGAAATTTATGATCTTATAAAATTGACCAGCTTTCCTTGTCAGTTTCATCATAAGTTTTTGTCAAATTATTTATATATAACTACGCAATAATAAACCCAAGGAAAAGTCATCGCAAGTTTACTGACATTCACTAACAAACAAACAAGGAAAACTATAAATGTTTGATTAATTGTATTACGCATACTTTGAAACATTGTTATTGACTAATATAACTCGCTTTCAGATATATATATATATATATATATATATATATATATATATATATACACGTAAAATATATCTTAAATATATGTACATTTTATTTTTATTTTTATTTCTTATTATATTATATTTCAGTTATTTTATTTATTTTTTTTACAGTATTTAATATACGTAATCTATAATCTTTTTGTATATGTATGCTTATCCTTAGTCACTATACAATGAATACTTTTAGTTTATTTATATATTTAAGCGTAAACATTTATTTATTTATTTATTTATGTGTTGTTTTTACGAATGTGGTAGTAATTTTCAAAATTAATGGAAAGCATTTTTCTCCATTATTAGTTTTATTCAAACAGAGTTTCTTTAATAACATTTAGTATGAATTTTAAATCTTTACATTTTCTTTTTTTATTTGCAAATTAAGGTAATATCAATTTTATTGTAAATGCCTTACCAGTTATAAAGTTATTTTCTTTCGTTTTTACTGCTAGTCAATTTGTTCTATTTTTTATCGTTCAAATTTTTAAATTCACACATTTCATTTCGTGTTGTTTATTCCGACATCTAATGTAAAAAATATAAAGAGTATATATATATTCATATATATATATATATATATATATATATTAAAAAAGGATTAATTCAAAGATGTTGAATGGCCATTTCGATATGACGATCCCCACGGGGAGCGACACATCACCTCAGCAACAGAAAAAAACCTTTCAGAAACTGGAGAAAAATTAGTCTACTTTTCCTTTTTAAATAGATTGCAAAGAAATTAAAAAATAAATAATAATAAAATAAAATAAAATAAAATAAAATAAAAATAAAAATAAAGGGAAAGAAAAAGAAAAGGAAAAAGAAAAAGAAAAGGATAGAATAAAATCAAATAAATAAGAAAAGAAAAAAAATTGACATCGTCTGGGTTTGCAAAAATAAAAAAAAAGGGGAGAATGTAACTAAAAATTAACAGACCCCGTGTTGAATCATTTAAAAGCAACACGGAAAAAAGTTGGTAAGAGAGATAAAAGAAGGAAGGGAGGGAAAAAGAAAGAAACTAAAGAAAAAAATTTTTTTTTAAATATTACAGACGCTGGACAAATTCAAAAATCTAATTTCCCCAAAACGTTGAAGTATTAAAAAAAGCCTTTACTTAAAAAGGTATAAATTATTGATAAAAGGGAATAAAAAGATATAGGATTTGAAATAAAATTATTTTTTTAAAAAAATTAGGTCATTTGAAATTAAACTAAATAAAGACAATACTAGGTAAAAAAAAAAAAAAAAAAAAATTACAA
>JBBBDQ010001024.1:2882500-2992500 GCA_037127315.1 Ascarosepion bandense | reverse complement strand
ATATATATATATATATATTATTGTTCTCTTTGGATTTTTTTATTTTGGGAATGTATTTTATTTACCTATAGTAAAACACATTTTATATTTTGTTTTTTTCATAACAGTGGTTATATTATATTTTTATTATAAAAAAATGAGTTAGCACTTTCAAAGGCTTTTCCTTTATCTTGAATTTTCCTTAACGGGCATTGTGGGGTGGCTTACTGCAAAACTATTGGCTTAGAAGGCTTCTTCCGACTTATACTAAGTTAAAACTTAATTAAAATTTGTTTCTTTTATTCTATTTTTTGTTGGAGTAGATAGACCTTTCTATCGCCTGTTTTACACATCGCCTTTTTTCGGACAGGAGTAGAGGCGCACGCCTTGTTAACTGTTTAGGAAGGGGTTCACGGTTTCTTTACTATCTTCTGGCCCTATTCCTAGTGCTGTCGCCTGTGATTTGCAGTATTTGTGGATGGTGGCAACGTCTCTTCATTCTGAGGCTACCGGGATGGCAGTTTCCTAGTTGCTGTTTCCGACTGGTAGTTAAGATTCCGAACTCGTGCGTAGCGTAAGGAGAGGCTGCTCTGATCAACAGTTAAATAATATCGGAGTTATATGTAATGCCATGCAGCTCATGGATGGGTGTGTACCTGCATGAACATTCGGTGGGCAAATTTGTGGCCACATTATACTGCATTGTGCGCCAGTTTCTCTCCCACACGTGCTGCATACAGAAACCGACTGATTCTGCTCTACGCCTCTATCCTATTAAAACAATCATGAATACACGATATCATAAAAGAATTTTAAAACAAGCTAACCTAAAAACACCCAAACGTATCAACATCTCCTAGGCTAATATACGAGGTATACGCAACAAATTTTACAGTGTGGAAGCCTTTCTCAAGTTTACCTGGCATTCTAGCCCTCTGAGAAACTAACCTTAATCCTCCTATCCTCTCTTTCGAATTCTATGTTGCTGGTTATCTTCCCCTCTTTAGGATTGTCTCGAATGTCCATATGCATGGGCTTGGTGTTTACGTCAGTGAACACCTCCTTCTAGCTAGATCATTCTTATATGTGTTACAGTGTCTCCCTACTAAGCTCAGTTAGCTATCTCTTCTTCCTCTAGCGATCCCCCTCATCTACCGACTGTCCCGTACTTGACAGCATCTCTAATAATATTGACAAAGCCATTTCCTCTCATCCGTCTACCCATATATTTGTGTTTGGTAACTTTAACGTCTTCAGTGGTCTCCAGCATTATTTCAAAGCTTGGCCACCATAAAGCGAGCAGCGGCAACGGAATCCCAAACATTGACCTGAAGAAATGTTCCACTGAACTCTTCTCTGTTCTCTTCAAACTCTATAACTATTACCTCATTGCTTTTTGCTTTCCTGCCTGAAGTAATCCTTCCTTCGTGATTCCAATATATAAAAACACTGGTGAACTTTCAGACCCCTCTAATTATCACCCTATCAGCCTCCTACCGATGTTTGGCAAAATGTTCGAAGCCATCGTCAACGCCAAGTTGATTCAACATCTCACAGCCCACAATCAGTATGGTTACCGGTTCACCAGATCTACTACTGATATGCTCACGGTCATCACTGAATATATACACGAGAGTTAACAGCGAGAATAGATTCCGCTCTACATCTCTGCTCTCTACAAAGCAGAAATACTGCTTATATATAGTTTGGAAGAATTCATGTTTTATATGAGTAATTCACTATAACATGCATTCTCGGAGAGCATCTCAAGCACCCTCACCCATAAGTTAGTAATGATAATGCTTAAGCAAATTTTCGAAGTAATTCGCAAAAATGGAGGATATACTAAATATTAAATTGTTTGAGGCGTATTCGTTCTGTATTTTCTGCTTTTATTTACATGATTCCATCATTATGACCAACCAAAATATATTTTTCAATATTTTCACTTGCAGATATATATGAAAACACAACAGAACTCAAATGGAATGACTATATAAAACCCATAGCTAAATCCGCTGCTAAGAAAGTCTGTTCCCTGTGTATGGCCAAAAGTTTTTTTTTCTGCCTGAAACAATCCTGCACATATAAAGATCTACCATCCGCCTGTGTATTGAATACTACTACTATATCTGGTTGGGTGCTCCTGCTATCCACCTAGGCGTCCTTGACAAAATCCATCGTAGAATCTGTAATTTAATAGATCCTGAATTGGCAGCTCAGATACAGTCACTTTCTCACCGGCGCAATGCGGCTTAATTGTGTCTTTTATACAAATACTTTCACGGTTTCTGCTCCGATTAACGTAGCTCACACAAGATTAGCAACTAGGTCCCACCATTTTTCTGTGAAACCAATAAATTGTAAACGCAAATTCTACTTCATTAGCTTCTTTTCTCGCATTTCCACCCTGTAGAATTCCCTTCCATTTACTTGCTATCCCGACAGCTACAATTTCTAAGAATATAAATATAATGTCAATAGTCATCTCCTATCTCAATAAATTGCATCCACTCTCTCGTACATCTTCTCCGTCCACTCCACTCTCATCAGTATTCTCATTTTTCTGTTACCAACTTCCTAACACTTTTTCTCATAACTTTTCTTCTATGTAACCCCCTGTTATAATATATATATATATATATATATATATATATATATGTATATATATATATATATATATATAAATATATATATATATATATATATATATTAATTTGTAAAGGAGTTATTACACGAGTCACGTTTCTATCTTTCGGTGTCTTCAGGCGATTTACAATAACTGACGGTACCGTTTTTTAAAATGCTCACTTAAAATGTATCTTTTATGAACGTGGAATTTTCAAAACTACATCTTAGAACACTTTCATCCATGATTATATGATCCTAATAGGTATCTTTTCTAATGGTTCCACTCTGTCAAAATTTCTGTTTTTCTTCTAGTAATTTGTTTTTTCTTTGCTAATAAATATAATAGCCAACTTTTCTTCGTGGCACAATCTTCATATTTTCCCACCGTTTTAGAACTCAGCAGTTTTTTCATAGACTATGTTATGTAGTGATCATTCACATATTTTAATTACAAATTCCGTAGTTTTGTAAATTTTTAAAGTTTTCTACTTTAAATGTAGACTTATGGTTATTCAATCTGTCCTTGAATGTGTTTTGGGTTGATCCCAAATATGTTTTCTCATGACCATTTAAGTCATTTACATTTTATTTGTAAATGTGACACCGAAATCCGATGATATATAATCTCTCAAAATTCATTCTAACTCTAAGCATGTATTCAGAGACAGAAAATCTTCGTTGGAAACCAGGAAAACAGTATTGAACAGGTACATGATATTTGCCTTCCTGTATAGCAGGGAATGCTGGGAAAACATTTGAAAAAGGAGTAAGAGACCACATTATGTTGTTTCAAGCAACAGAATGTTGTTATGTTGAAATATGAGTAGGATACCATGGCCAAAACCATTCAGTAACAGCTAGGTTTTGCAGATAATGAAAAGTAAAAGAAAACTTTACGTTGACAACAGGAAGAGTCTGTTAAAATTTCTGGCGAACGTCATGCTTTATTATATTATATATCTGTTTGTCTCTCTTCCCTACCGCTTCCTCTATTTATCTATCCCTAGGTAATTATATATATATATATATATATATATATATATATAATTTTGAATCATTCTTTCATTGTCACCTCTTGTATTTGAATTGACAATCCTTTTTTAATGATTAAATGTAATATGTAAAATAATGAATTGTTAGTATGTCTGCGTACAATCCCTGTTGTACACGCATGCCGGATTATAAACAGGTATGCTCGAATACGAGCCTACATAAATCACTTAGTAGAGGTGCATGCCTTGTTTCTGGTTTAGGAACGGGTTCCCGGTTTTCTTCCGTTTCGACCGGTTTTAGTATTAGTTCAATCGCCAACCCCTTTCCAAATTTTTGTGATGGTTTTAACTTCTCTTCATTCTTGAAGTTACCGGGTTGGCAGTTTCCTGGCTGCTCTTTCTGAATAGAACTTAGGAGCCCGAAATCTTGCGTAGCTTCTTGAAAGGCTGCTCTGATCAACAATTAAATAATATAGGGGTTACTTGTAGTACCATATCGCGCATGGATGAAAGTCCCTGTATGAACCTCCGGTGGGCAACCCTAAGGCCACATTATGTTTCAAACTGCGCCAGTTTCCATTTCATACATGCTGCTTACAGCGACCTTTTCAGTCTACTCTAAACCTTCTTCTAATAAACTCACTATGAATAAACACAATCAAAATAGCTAAACCAGCTAATCTAAAAACACCCGAACTTGTCAGCATCTCCTACGTAAATATAGAAGCTATGCGTACTAATATTTACAGCGTAAAATCATTCCTTCAAATAAACTCACCTAAAATCTTAGCTTTCTGTGTAATTAACCTTGATCTTTCTATCACCTCTTTTGATTTTTTACGCTCCTGGTTATCTTCCCCTCTTCAAGAAGGTCTCCAATATCCATATGCATGGGCTTGGTGTTTATGTCAGTGAACATCTTCTTCTAGCTGGGTGATCACTTTTGAATCCCTAGATCATTCTAACTTTGACTCCGTCTCTCACTTCTAAGCTCGGTTAGCTAACTTTCCTTTCTCTTCCGCTCCCCTCATCCCCCGCCTGTTCAGTAGTTGACAGCATCTGCAATAATATCGAGAAGGCAATTTCTTCTTATCCGACTGCCCATATATTTGTGTTTGGTGATTTAACGCCCACCACACCAAACTGTCACCGATCTGTCTGGTGCTTTCACCAAAAATATTTCCATCCCTCGGTCCCTTTTGCAAGTGGTGGATTTTTCCACGTGTTTCTCGAATAACCCTAATGGTTTTGACTCACTGCTAGACCACTGTCTCACTTCCATCCCTAACACTTGCATTGTCAAGCAGCTTTGCCCTCTCAGAAATGTTGACCATGCATTTGTTTCTGTTAACCCTTTCGTCCACTCCCACTCCACCCAAGAAAGTCAGACCAGAAGAATATCCTTCTGATACCAAAGATCAAACTGGGACTCGTTTCGAGATTTCCTGTGTGACGTACCTTACAACTATATTTTTAGATTTCCCGTTGAAAACATGCATCCGAGGTCTCCTCTTAGGTTAAGCCTGGCATGGATGATTTGAAACCCAGCAAGGAAGCTACAGCTTAAATCCCATTGTCCCACTGGTTCTTGCCTACATGCTCAGCCGCCATTGCTCAACGGAATCACATCTTGCGAGCTACACATCTGACCATATCAGGCGCCTTTTTGCCTCTGCTCGTAACGAGTGAAGAATCATATTTAATGAAACTAAGCTGCTTTTTACTGGCAGAATGAAGCAGCGCATTGCATCCCGTAGATTCGGCTTCAAAACTACTGACGGCTTTGTAAAGGTGTGCTCAGTAACAGTAAATCCTCAATACCCCGTCTAATCTAAGAAATTCAGGTCCTCACCTCTCTAGAGAACAAGGATAAGTGCTTTTTCTCACACATTAACCACCAATTCGACACTGGATTTGTCTGGAGTATCTACACCCGACTTCCCACTTTGAACTGAGGCCCAACTGAATAACGTCTACATAACCCCCTCGTTGGTCTCTAACATAATGTCAAAGCTTGACACCCATAAAAGGAGCGCAGGTGACGGAATCCCAATCGTAGTTTTGAAGGAATGTACCCCTGGATTCTCAACTGTCCTCTCTGAACTCTACAACAACTGTCTATCTGCTTCCTGCTTTCCTGACTGTTGGAAGTCTTCCTTCGTCGTTCCTATATTTACGAATACTGGAGAACACTTGGGCTGCTCTAGTTATCGCCCTATCAGACTCCTACCGATTTTTGGCAAAATTTTCAAAGCTATTATCAACGCCCAGGTGCTTAAGCATCTCACAGCCAACAGACTCTGCTCCAATGAACGCAGATCACTAGTGCCCCCTATATATGAACTTACATAAGCTACTAGACAAGCAACTAAGTCCCATCTTATTACAGGGAGACCGATAAAATGTAATCGTAATTTCTACTCTAATAGCTTCTTTTTTCACTCGCCCCGCCTGTGGAATTCACTTCCGTTTAATTGCTTCCCCGATAGTTATAATCTCCAGGAATTTAAATGTGAGGTCACTAATCCTTTCCTATCTCACTAACTTGCATCTATTTTCCCAAGTTCTTTTTCTATCTATTCCACTCCCATCACACCGGTATTCTCATTCTTTTATTACCCTTTTACTGACTCCCCCATAACCTTCCACTCTTTTTCATCATTTTCCCCTATGTAACCTTCTGCGTAGCAGTGGCAGTAAAACTGCCATCCTTGGGGTGAAATGATTAAAGAAGAAGAAGAAGAAGAAGAAGAAGAAGAAGAAGAAGAAGAAGAAGAAGAAGAAGAAGAAGAAGAACTGACAATTCTTTTGTCTAGCGAAAATCTGACCCTTATTTAATATGTTTAATTTCTACTCAAATAGCTTCTTTTCTCACTCTTCCCTCCTGTGGAATTTCCTTCCATTTACTTGCACCTAAAAATATACAACTAAAATTCCAAAAAAGATTCACTGATTTCGTTAAGTACTGATTTTGTAAATCTAGGCCAAGGCCTTCCTGTCGTCTAGATATAATATAGACGCTAATATTTAACACTGTTAAGTTAAACTCAATTTCCCAATTTTTTCTTCTGTTTTTCTTTTAATATTTTTTCTTCTTTCATTTTTCGTTGACTTTTTACTGGATAATTTTGACCCATTGTTGCATGAATTTGGTCTGCGTAGCGATGTATAAGAGAGCCGTGAAATATTATATTATCAATGAGTTTATAAAAACATCTAAGTGATGTTCTTGAAAATTAATTTGGGAATTATTACACTAATATAATATATCGCCCTATCAGACTCCTACCGATTTTTGGCAAAATGTTCAAAGCTATTATCAACGCCGAGGTGGTTAGTGAAATTATGTTAAAGTAAAATATTAAATTACGTAAGTAATTTTCTCTATTTCAGAAAACGAAGAATTCCAAGAAACTTTATAATGGCCACTGAATGTAGATAACTGGTGACATATGAAAAAATATCTTTTGACTTCAAATATAAAACCAGACAAATAAATCTTTCGCAAACTTCAGACGAAACTTGCATTCCAAATAGAATATCAGCCGAAAATCTTATTTTGAAACAATTAAGAAACAAGGAAATTAATTTTTTCTCGGGAATACAAAAATATATTAGGTCCTACACTCTTCCTGATATATATTAATGATCTCCCTGATTCCATAAGAGCCCAAATAGGTTTGTACGCCGATGACACCACAGTTTACTCTCGCCTCCAACAAAAATCTGGTGTAGGCGTCAAAGCTAAACTCGCAGCCGAGATTGAAAAAGACCTCCAATCCATATTGGACTGGGGTAAGAAATGGCTAGTAAATTTTAATGCTTCTAAAACGAAGCTACTGTCAATTAACCATCATCGACAATCTCACCTACCTCCCATTAGCATGGACCAGGCTTGCCTCCCAGAGAGTAAAACACTACGCCTCCTTGGTCTCACACTTTCAGCGGACCTCAAATGGAATGACTATATCGAATCCATTGCTAAATCCGCTGCTATGAAAGTCGGTTCTCTGTGTAGGGCCCGGAAGTTTTTTCCGTCTAAATCTATCCTGCACATTTACAAATCTACCATCTGCCCGTGCATTGAATACTGCTGCCATATCTGGTCGGGTGCCCCTGCTGTTCTCCTCGGGCTTCTCGATAAGGTTCAGAGGAGGGTCTGTAATGTGATAGATACCGACTTGGCAGACCGCCTGTAGTCTCTCTCCCACCGGCGAGACGTGGCTTCCCTGTGTCTTTTCTATAAATACTTTCATGGCTTCTGCTCCGATGAACTTAGATCACTGGTGCCCACTAAATACGAATTTGCACGAGATACTAGATTAGCAACTAGATCCCACCCTTTTACAGTGAAACCGATAAAATGCAGCCGTAACTTCTACTCCAACAGTTTCTTTCCTCTCACTTCCCGACTGTGGAATTCTCTTCCAAACGATTGCTTCCCCGACGGCTACAATCTCCAGGAGTTTAAATGTAAGGTCAATACACACCTCCTAACACACTAACCTGCTCCCATTCTATCAAGCACTCTTCCCATCTGCCCGACCCTCATCCTCGCTATCCTTACTCATCTGTCACCTTTCTCCTGACATTCCCTATGTCTATCCACTCTTTCTCTTTACCTTCCCCTATGTAGCCCCATGCGCAATAGTGGCAGTGGAATGCCTTGCTTGGGGTGAGATGATTTTAAAAAAAAATATCACAATAATCAAAATAATAATCAAGATGAATTATAAACGAAATGGCTATATGTCATTCCTTAAATTAAGGAAGTAATTTCTGTCAGAAGAGAATATAATTTAATAATAATAATATTTGCTTTCCTGAGTAGTCTTCTGTTACCGGAACACAATCAGAACGCGAACGTTAATGATGTACCTTTAATATCCTCATAAGTATTGGCTTTCAGCTTCCATGAAACGTTAGAGACAGCAGGGAATTATAATGCCCTGACATGACTGAAAATGATTAGTGTGTATGGACCGATTGCATCTACATTGAGCCTTCGGGGAATCGCCTGCAAGCCACCCACCCACTGTGATTAAAACCCGTCAACTGCATCACGGCTATTTTCACATTCGGTGTTTAATTTTAGTCTTTTCTCTGAAGCCACTGCCAATTTCTCCCTTTCATCTCTTGGACAGAATGACCTCATTCTTTCGACTTCGTATAAGGTAACTTGCGTTAAATATGTCTCGATTTGCACGCATGTCAGTGCTTCGCTTTCCCTGTGTAGGAATTTATGTTCCTTTCGTTTAGCTGCAAAGCAAGATATTTCTTTTTAATCATACTTTCATCCTCACAGTGGAAGTAAAATCTTCCTTTGGTAAGATACTTGGGATAATATTTTTGGGGATTTTTATCGCCGTGAAAAATATTCTATTATTGGAAGGTTTTCATTGCTGACTAAAGGCACATGAGAATATTATAAAATTCATGTTCACGAATAGCCATAATAATAGTTTAGTGAGTGAATTTTCTACTCGTTTTCCTGGATATATATGAATTTACGTGTGTAACCTCTCAAAACTAGTATTATAAAGTCACATTTGAAGGCAATATTCAGTCAGTTAAGTGCCATAAGTGATGGGCGATCATGTCTCGAAAGAGATATGACTGACTGGGCAGGAGATTATCAGCTCTTTTTGCGGTAGACTGGTTGCCGACCAAGGTTATAGAACCCAATCTACCCAATTATTTAGCCAATAACTGGAGGGAGGAGACCGATTGATACCTTTTCCAAGGTAAGTCGATGCAAGTAATTCAACTGGAATTCGAACTCCGCTCGCCGTGTTGTCGTTCTGACTCGATATCCACTGCACCATGACGCAAAAAAGCAACATTACAGATAATTAAAAAGAGTAGATCTCTGGTCCTTGATAAAAGTGCAGATTTGTTATGATTAGATATCGGTCCACGCGCAAATATGTACACTCATATAGTGAGTGATTGATTAATTGGTTAGTTTTCTACAGTATATCAATATTTCACAGGTTGTTTAGAACTAGAAAATATTTTTAGATTGTAAAAATTTGTTTCAGGTTATAATAATTTAATGATATATTAATTAACTCATAGCTGTCGATATCGGAGACGTCAATTGATACATTTGGAAAAGTTTTTGCACGTAAAAGAATACAAAGAACCCAACAGTAAATGTTAGCTGGTTCTTTCATTAATGTTTCTGAGACTTTGTCCATTACTCAGCACGCAAATCCAAGCTTACGGCACCTGGTGTTTCCAAGCGGAAACTCAAAAAGATTCCGACTAGTGCTGACTTTGATTAACTTCTGTGATCATACAGGAATCAAGTGCTTCAACGAGATATAAACGTAAGTTTCACCTATTGAGTCTGGGCGTGTTTCTATCATTGTTTATCCACCTAGACCATAACAAATGTGATTTCATGTCTGTCATTAAACATGCATCTGTAACATACATCATATAAATATTTTAGGTGTACATATCATTCCAATCAAGCGTCGATGTTTTCATCTGAAATGAAACGTTTGATATTGTGCTTAAATTATCATGTTTTGATGTCGATCAATAATTTACTTTATGTATTATATATTTAATTCATGTATTATATATTTTATTCATAATATATTTTTAAACTAGATTATTTTGGTATTCAAATTAAAAAGAACTATCGAGATGTGCTCACAAACTTTGGTATCTGAAAAAGCAATTCATGATATACTTTTAAACTAGATTATTTTGGTATTCAAATTATTCAAATTAAAAAGAACAATCGGGAAGTGTTCACAAACTTTCGTATCTGAATAATAATATAGGCGTCAAATTGATTATATAATTCATATATATATATATATATATATGAATGTCTATTATTTTTTAATCATTAGTCGTTTTAGCCATCGTATTGTAGCTTTATTTTATGGTGAAATAAAAACAACTGTTGGTCAAAATTAGGATATTTTTATGACGCTAAAAATTGATCTAAACTTTCGGCTCACGAGAGTGTATGGACATTAACACAAAGATATTCACCATCCAAGATGATCTTTTGTCATGTTGACATGTTGCTACGCGTCGATAACTATCAAATAAAATCAGATGCAGTTTGTAAACTACTGATGCGGTTATATGATGTCATACAATGTAAGAAAGCAAAATATTAACAAGAGACCCATATGTCTAAGTGCACCGTAATGTAGTGTAACTAGTTCGACACGTAATTTTATTGAGTGTGGTTTGTTTTGTTTTACTTTAGATGGCATTTAATATTTGAAGGTACTTTTTACTGTATGATTGTGTATTGTGTTATTGGTTAATACTAATCAAATATTATGTACATGACTAATTTTCTGAGTAATCTATCTATCAAAACTTATTTATAATTGGAATGTGTGTGTGTGTGTGTGTGTGTGTGTGTGTGTGTGTGTGTGTGTGTGTGTGTGTGACCGTTACCTATAGACTCCGAAACGGCTGAAGCAATTTTCTTGAAAATTTACACAGTTGTACTACAAGCGTCTGCGAGTGTTCTTAGCTAGGTGTTCCGACGAGGTACTCCGATGAATATGGAGAATCCATAATCAAAATATCGGTTTATAGAACGAGTGGTCCGATTTTAATCAAATTTGATACACTCATAGACAAAGACATGAGAAACGTTATTCAGAATTTTCAAGGTTGCAGATCTAAGAATAGTGCAGAAAATCGATAATATATATATATATATATATATATATATATATATATATATATATAAGGCAAGATATTTGTGTGTGGGTGTCTGTTTATCTGTCTGTATGACCTTTATACAAATCTACAATTTTTTATCCGATTCTCACCATACTTCACACAAATATTCTTTAGGCTGAGTCTGAGCTTCAGGACCATGGAATAGTTTTAAAGCTTTCATTACATCCGAGCAACGCCGGGCTGTACTGCTAGTTTAAATAAAATTAAGATCAGAACGGTGACAGGTAAGCCTACTTGAGAGCGTTTTTGTTTTGTAGTCAAGAAACTATAGGGCGTAGGTTTAATTTAGTGTCAGTTTTAAAATCTATAAGCGGGCATGTAAATTGATACACTACAATGGTTTTCTGTTGAGGATTTAGTTGTGTTGTTGTAGTGTTATTAGAGACCTTGAGGTCATTTGTTTTAATTTTATTTATATTACATTATGCACTTAATTTGATTATTATTATAATTAATAGGTTTAGCATTATTAACAATTATGTTTATGAGTGTTGTTTTATTATGTTTGTAATTATTTCGTAATTAGTTACAATAGTATAAGTTAATAGTCTTAAGTTCATATTGACTTGGGCTATTATTACTATTAAATTTGTTTGAAGTAGTATTAAGTATATCGAGATTCCTTTTTATTTGTTGATCACTGACAAAGTTAGGGAACCCTTTATTAACCAGTGTGTGTTTAATGTTATGTAATCCTTTACAGAATATGGATTTTGGAAAAACGTATGTTTGGGACGTTAAATTAAGTTTTTTATAACAGCCAAATTATATCATTTGTAGGATTCATTAATATAATTAAAAAGACACGAGTTCATGTTCGTGTGTTTCCTATATGGAGAAGTAGTAAATTTGTGTGTGCTCGAAACAATCATATGCATCAAGAAAAGAAAATTATTAATGTTCTTTAGTACAAATATATTTTTGAGAAATGAGATACTTTAAATTTTTTGGTAACTAATTTCATCATATTAATATATAGTTATATTTGCTGTCATTATGTATTTGATTTTCTAAATGTGTCGGACAATAATTTGTAAAAAGGTGGTGGGGCTAAAATTACATCCCATCGCAATAACATCTATTTCAGTATTAATATTACGTAGGGGGGTCATAAAAAGATAATTTTGTATTGCATGCAAATAATATTTTTTTAAATAGTCGGTCTAATATTAATGGGTGCGTGAGAAGTATGATTTTATATATCACGCATAATGATATCAAATGTTTCATGGATGGGGATATGAGTAAAAGAATTGTATTTCCGAATATTTGCTTATTTGGTTTTACATCTAGTAGGTTTTGTATATTTATTACAAATGTTAATACAAGATTTACTTTAGAGATAATAAATAATTATTTTTTAAGTGTTTTTGAAAGGTAATATATTGTTGTCGGTATTTGTGAAATGATAGTGGGGAGCGGTTATCTTTTTTACAAATCCTTACATTTCGATAAATATTGCCATGTATGAAGTCACCAATAATCTATTTAAGTTTGTAAGATCCTGTTTCATCATAGTTAGCAGTGATAATTTTAAAGATATGGTGTTATTACTTAATATCTTAAATTTATTGTCAACGTATAAAATGGACTTTAAATTTAAGTATTCATGTTAGTTTAGCGTAACTAGAGACATGGAATTTTCAGCACATCAGATAACAATACTTTTTTTATTTTTTAGTTGTGTGGCTCTTTTATTAAAGGAGTGTTACACAACTAAAAAATAAAGTATCAGTTTTAAATGCCAGCTCAGAGAATGTACCAGAGTGTAATAATAAGCCTATTACATATACTGATTTTTTACAAGCAAGCCACAATGTACCTGTCACTTTGCCGATCCTAATTCTAACAAACATTTCTTCGAAAAAATAGCCATATATGTAATATTAAGCAGATATTAATCGATAACGCAACAATACTCACATATCTCCTCAAATTTTTCTTCTCCTTTCAAGACGTTGGCGATCATGGATTTCCACCTCTCCCTTTCCCTGGTGGCTCTTCGCAAGCTTCCTCCTGTTACAACTCGGAAGCTTCTTTCCGTCATCCACCTGCACATCTCATTCAAATATGTTATCCGCTGTTTCCACCTGTTTCTTTTCCTCTCTATCTGGACTGTTGGTATCAGTTTCTCTAGTATCTTATTTCTAATTGCATGTTCCAGGGACTTTAGTTGTCTCATCCTGATGTTCAGCTATAATTCTCTTTTCGGTTCCAACTTTTCGAACTTCTCATCATTGCTCAAATACTCGATTCATGATATCCGCAGCATTTCATTTGCTTCAAGTTTTTCCTTCATCTTTGATGACATTGTCCATCATTCACTGCTATGTTGAAGAACTGTCATCACATAGCAATCCCCTACGTTCTTCTTTGTTTGCTGTCTTTTAATACTCTACTCAACTTCTGGAAAGCATCCTTCGCCATGCCATTTCACCTTCGGGTCTTTGTGTCGCACTTTCCGTCGTCTGTTTGAACACCTTCCATATAATTATTTTTTTTATCTGCTCGATTTTAGTATCCCACACTTGTATTTGTCATTTTGGGCTCGTACTTTTGCTAATCACAACTCATTCATTTTCTTGCATTTTGTTTTAATCCTTTCTTGTCACTCTCTTCAGATACCCTCTGTAGGAGGTCTTGTAGTTTCCTTTCCATGTTTGCTATCAGCTCTGTGTTATCTGCGTAACCTATGTGGTTCGAATTATGGCCTTCGATGACATATCCTAGGATCCTCAGAACATTCTCGCTGTAAAAGTTGAATAGATCCGGTGAAAAGAAACATCCTTATCTTACGCCTCTTTTTATTTTTGTATATCTGCTGAACTCGTTGACTGTCCGTATGCAAGCAGTTTTCTGCCAGTAGAGATTCTTGAGTACTCTTATTTCATTCCCAAATATGTCGAGGCTGCTAAGCATCATCATGTATTCTTTCTGTCGTCCTTTATCGAACGCTTTCACATAATCGATAAAACATAGTACACGTCATTCATCATTTGTATTGCCCTTTCGGAGAGCATTCTAATAATAAATATGGCGTTCCTTGTTCGAATTTATTTGACGAACCCGCACTGTTCTTGTCATGTCTTTGGCCTGATTTTGCTTCATCTATTCATCAGGATTCGGACGACCAGTTCTGCAATGTGGCTCAATAAATTATTTGTTTGTTGTAGTTTGCACTCGTTTGCAGTGCTTTGAATAACGTCTTGTTTATGTCGTCTTGTATTACAGCACTATTATAAAATTAATTATTTCTGTAATTTTATCTATGCCAAATTGTTATGGGACTAGCAGCTGGTCTATTCCAATGCCATTTATATTCAGTTTGGCCATTGCAGCTTCCACTCCGAACATTAATATTTCCTATCCGTGCTCATCGCTGTGTATTATTATTGTATTATTGGTTGCTCTCTATTGTCGTGGAAAGATCTTTTATATATTCTTTCTGTCGCTGGAAAATTTGCTCTTTATTTAATATGATAGTTCCATAATTTGATAACATATATTCTGTGGAGAAGCAGGTTTTCTAGTCCTGTCATTTCTCTAATTTCTTTATGCACGTCTGCTTTATTTACCTTGCTCAATCTCTCTACTTCTGCAAATTTGTTGTTCAGCTATTCCTCTTTAGCCATTTACTTATTTTCTTGTGCAGTTTCCTGCATACAATTCTATGTCTTGATACAATTTTTTTGTACATATCTTATTGATAATGTTCATACAATCACTCTGAAGATGGTTCATGTGAGCTGAAAGCTTAGATTAAGTAATATATATATATATATATATATATATATATATATATATATATATATATATATATAGATAGATAGATAGATAGATAGATAATGTAAATAAAGGAAAAACACACTTGAAACCTCAGCATAACAGATATCACTTTTATTAAAAGTTCTTTAGCAATTGAGAGAAAAAGGAAAATTCAAAGAAATACAGACTACTGGTATGTTGGGATTTTGGATTAGTTCATAATGGCCAGAGACGTGTCACCTGTATTAAAGTAATAGATACTTTTTAAATATATGTGCGAGGATTATTTAAACAGTAATGTGTATAATAGTGTATGTGTGTATTTGTGAAGAAATGCTTGTCTGTTTGGGTATATGTCGTAAAGTAACGACAGTTAATATATGTGTATATACGTGTGAGCATGCTTCAGTTTGAAATAAATAACCATCTAGCTTTCCTCGACATTTTGTTAATACGCAACAAAGATAAATTAGATTTTAAAGTTTACTGAAAACCCACAAACAAAATCTACCTAATCAATTTATATCTCCACAACAACAAGATAATAAAATCTAAACTAATCATAGGATTTTACCTTTGAAACCTTATAATATGTATTCCTTCACTATCTAAATGACGGAGAGGAATAGATGGAGACAACATTCAAACTTCTCCACTACCCTCACCATGTTCACCACATTGTTAAAAAGGGGAGCGTACAAAATCCACAAATCCTAATAAACGGATACTTCTGACAAAAATTATACAAATTTCATAATCTTGCCTTCCATGATCCTCTCTCATAATATCGAAAACACATTAGCTATATCTTTCCTGGGGCAGTTACCACGATCTTTAAGACTATTGGTCATGTAAACAGGAATATAATATACTAAATTCCATTTTAATTTCCTGAATTTATCAGATATAAGTCGTACATTGCGATAACGTGTATGATTGGGAGACATAAAAGAGTCTTCCATTTAGACATGTGTTTTAACAATCTGGTTTTACATTGAAATAACGAGGGATGTACTTTTCATTTAAGTAATGCTAGCCTAATTAATAAGAACATAAGAATATAAGGAGATACTATTTCTGAAAACATGATAAAAGCATAACTAGCAACTATAAACACTTCTTAAAATGTTACATTTCATCACCATCATTCTAAAGATTATTTCTTAATGAATTTAACTTATGTCTGCTAATGCATGGAAATAAATGTAATTATATATAATCTATCTTCCAAAAAACGCATAGGATGAGATTGAATGAAAATTATGATTCAAAAAATTGCATCACAAACAGTTGTGTGGCGTTAAAAAGCACAAAAGTGTCAACACTTATATTACTCATTCACACAGACAAATATATATGTAAATTTGAAATATACACACTAATACAAACTCATTGCAAAATCGCGCTACATTTCATCTAATAATGCGAAAATGACTTCTGAAGACTTTTCATCAGACAAACACAGAGAAAAAAATATATATGTGCATGTATATCAAATAACGTTACTTTCTAACATAGACCTAGACAGAAAATCGTATCTTCACAATCTCGAAAATGTACTACTACACACTTAACAGTCAAACATATTCTTCAAACACAATACTTTAAATGCATGTATTGATTCAATACACGTGACACGTGTATTAAAATACGCACACATATAAACACACATATTAACTTAACATCTACGCAGACAAGTGTATCTCAACAAACACACACATACACTCTTATACATATTCCTGTTCAAATAATTATATATATATAATATATTATATATATATATATTTATAATATATATAAATATAATATATATATTATATTATATAATATATATTATATATATATAATATATATATATATATATATATTTAAAATTTATTTATTGTTTTATAAAATGTTACAAGTACAGTGCTACACAAAGGTTTACAACATATTCCAAAAAATGATCCTTTATTTATTTCAAACACAGAATAATGAAATCTTTACTTCTAATATTACATATGTTTAAATCTGGAGACAAACATTCAGATTTAAAAAAAAAATATTAACAATATCGCATGAAAAATTATTCACTAACGCAAAGCTTTACAATATATTTACTAAATTATCTATTAACATCTCGTAGCGTAAATAACATTGCTAATAATAACATGTAAGCATTTAGAGTAGTCGCCCTGCGAATTTCTTGCATGTCTCTTGGCTAATATTTTTCTGTTCTTCACGCCATATTCGTTTACTTCATGCAGGTTTTGTGGCTTTCTTTTTTGAATTCTAAGTTTAAGCTCTCATCATGAATTTTTAAACGGATTGAAATCAGGAGATTCACTTGACCATTCTAGAACGTCTGTACTATTGTAACGTAACCAATATGTTGTAACCTTTGTAAAATATTAAGGATTGTTTGTTGTAAGAATAAACTTGGTTTCAAGGTCAGCAAATGTGCATTCTGACGCAAATTTATCTCCAAAATTTCCATATAATATACTTCATTCAACCTCCTTTCTATTATTTCAATATTCACATGCATCTTATGTAGTAAATCAACCCTCTCTCATAATTGACCCACCACTATATTTTATTGTTGCTATAGTATTATTTGGCGAGTTACCAGTACTCTTCTTTTTCTAAAACTTTGCCACAGCATTCCTGCAAAATATTCAATTATTCTGTCGTCTGAGGAAAGTATATTTTCCCAAAATGCTGCAGGGTGGCTCGTTTGAAAGGTGATTTCCTAAAGAAGTTTTTTTTTCTTTCAGTCATCGTTATATTACGTATCGAAGAAGTGAACAAAAATTCTATCCGTACTTACTTTACTCCGCTTATTTCTAGTGTTTCCTGAATTTCTTTAGACTTAACACTGGAATGGTTGCCAACGTTAATCCGAACTATCTTGCCGTAATTTTTGTTATTTTTCTAAGTCAAACAGAGATTTTGTTGGGACGAATGTAATGACATATCTTCTAATGCCAAATATCATTGCAACTGAACTCATTAGCTCATTTAACTGACCAAATATTTTCCTATAGCTACAGGCTGTTTTATGAAGCTAAACAATACGTTTACGGAGTTCGTTATCAAATATTTTACTTTTCCTCATTTTGTCTAAATTTAAAGAAGGTTTGAAAGTAAATGAACGAAGAATACATTCAAACATTCTTAAAAATCAGTCAGTTACGTGCCATAAGTGATACACGCTTGGGCGATCATGTCTCTTTCGAGACATGACTGACTGGGCAGAATAATATCTCGCAGTAGGTTGCCATTGGTTTCTGCGGTATACTGGTTGCCGACCAAGGCTATAGAATCCAACCTGTCCTGTTATTTAACCCATAACTGGAAAGAAGAGACGGATTAATACCTTTCCCAAGGGTATTTGCGCGTAAGTGAATGCAATGAATTCAGCTGGAATTCGAACTCGGCTCCCCGATTTCTCGTACCGAGCCGATATCCAATGCACCACAACGCACATCATAAAAGTAATCATAAAATTAATGTGAAACATTATAAATAAATAAAAAAATTGGAATATCCAAGTAAATTGTGTACACTTTTTATAAAATAAAAAGCTGTCGTAAATAAATAAAAGTCTTTTAAACATTTGAGATACTAAAAATGTTTTTTGTTCCTGAGATACTTTTTCAAAGATTTAAAAAAATTTGTTTGACTGAATACATAAATATGTTTTATACGAAGTGCATTAGTATAATAAATGTAACTGTATAAGAAATACCTAAAAAAGTCATTTTTGTAATATGTTGTAAATCTTTGCATAGGCACTGTAACTGAGCGGTAAGAACTAACCGTAAATGCCAACATAACGAATTTCTTTGTTCCTTAGTTTTTTCGCCGACGTCTCTGTTTCTGAAGAAACGTTAATAATAGTGAAATATATTACGTTGACATATATTTCCTATTTTTAAATTATTTTCTTATCTTGTCTAATTGTGACCCATATATTCAACTCATATATCTCAGAGTTAGTATCGTAGAATGATGTCAATTCGGTCGTGTTTCAATCCTGGCGAGAAACAGTCGGATATCTAGCCGTACTGATGAACAGTGATACAGCGAAACAGATCTTTCTGTGAATGACTATATATATATATATATATATATATATATATATATATATATATATATGTGTGTGTGTGCATTGAATATTTATGAAGATGAAAGTTTTCTAAAGTTAATTCTGGTAAAATTTATACTTAAAATATTGTTTATAAAACTAACTTAAATGCTATATTTCTCTTGTTTAATAACCCTATTAGCTGTCTTTATTTCTTGTTAGTTTTTAAATGAAAAGCAAACATTCATATTCAAAATGTATTTGAGGCCATATTAATTTAACAGTGTAATGGAAACTTAGAAATTAAATGTCTACGAATTTAATGTTGTTATTTTTAAAAAATTCGGTATTAAGTAAATTATGCTGATTACAAAAACATACCACGATTGTTCAGAATATTTTAATATATGTATGCAACACATTGTTTTTTGTAAAAATCTTAGTAAATATATAAAACTTTGTAAACGAATATTATATTGCCCATCACTAGACTGGTGGTTGCGAAATGTAAATGGTGTTTTGTAAGAAAATATAGTTTTATGTTCCCTTTTATTGGATCTTTCAAATTGATACAAAAATTGAAAACAAAATTCTACTTTTTTAGTCAAATGAAAATTATTATTTTATGTATTTATGATATAAAAATATTTGAATTTTTTTTTTTGGCAATGATAATATCAATGGTATGACAAATTTCTTAGCATTCACTTTTCAGATATAATTCTGCATTGGATCAGGTCACTATATATGTTTGCTGCGGTAATGTTTATATTTTAAACACCGTTGAAGTTGTTATTGCAGTATACATCTTTTAGTGTTCATTTCCTATTATCTTGGAAGAACGCTGTTCCGGATATAAACTCGATACTGCTATAGGTTTAAAATTTCAGTATTATAGAATACATTGGTACACTCGAAATTCCACGTGATAGAAACCGTATAAAAAAGGTTTACTACTATTTCTTCCACGTAAGTTCTCTTCTCACCCACCCCTAATTTAAATGGGCCTATTTGATTGGCTAAGACGATTTATCTTGATCTATCAGTGGACACCCAATTTTAGCGGGCTCAATGCAAAGATCCTTCTATCATCGTCTTTTTTAAAATGTTCTAGCAAGGAACAACAGGTAGGAAATTTCCTCTCCTTATTGGAGGCTACTTTGAACATTCTAAGAGCCGTCTAATTTCTTTGGACGTTAAAGAATATTTCAGAGTGGGACTTCTAAAGCCATAAACACAACTTGTTTTGAAAGGACTTTTCTTCTCTATTATTACCTTAAAAATTAATACTTGTTTCTTTATCTCTGTCTTGTGTCTTTTGTATTCATTGTTTTCAACAATTCCTACTGAATTCACCTTATTCCTCAATAACAATGTCTAGCAGATCGGGGTAACAATTTGAAGGATGTCATTTTAAATTCCTCTGTATTCTTCAATCTATTAGAATTGCTGATGTTATTGTAGGATGAAAGATCATAAACAGGAACTTCTTACAGTTAAAATTCTACTATATATTGGAATATTTCAAAATAAGAAATGTCAACTAGGTCGCATTTAATTACCTCATGATTGTCCCTCGAGCTCACTGTCTTGCAATTTATCAGTGGACCGGGATTAATTTACAAAGTGACCAGTGCGAGGAGCTTTACTACTGGAAAATCCCCTGTGCAGGTGACCAACCCTCTGTTGTTCGGGGAGTCAATATCCACTAGCAAATCTAGAAAATTCTTGAATGCATTAGATGACATGGAATTCTCTCTACCATTTCCTTTTGCTGATGCACTCCTCAGGCATTTCGAACAAGATTTCTATCACCGGAGATCTTCAGGAAATCTCTGTCTCACATACAATAGGGATGACAGACGCGAAATTCTTAAGGGTTTGGATTCGCAAACTATCCTCACTTGATTCCCCGCTAATCAAAGTTTATATCCAGTGTGTAGTCCCTGCTACATGCATTCATCTATTTAGAGTCACATGTGAGTGTTTGGAACGATCGTGGAAAACAACACTTAAATGAGTATTATTGTCCTTGCCCGTCACCTCAAATATTTCTACACTGGATGTCTGAGATTATAGTAAATAAATTAATATAATGTTCATTTTAACAAAGTGAAAATATATATTAATATAATAAAGGATAATAAATATGTATATATACGAGTAAATATTATTTGTATTTATTAATTTAATAACAAAAAGTTTTGGAGAGATTTATCAGAAATTCTTTACTGTGATTGCCTACGGCCATTGTTTATATTTATTTGAGTATTTCAGATGGATGCCTCTGAAAAAAAATCTCATAAAATAACTTGTCCAAAGATGTACTGAAAATAATAATATGGTTATTGCCAAAATTTGTATATTATCTATCTAAACATATTTATAAATGGAAATTTGTCTTAGTGTATGTATGTGTGTTTGTCTGTGTCTCTGTGTCCGTTACCTATAGACTCCGAAACGGCTCAACCGATTTCCTTGAAAATTTATACAGTTGTACTATAAACGTCTGCGAGTGTTCTTAGGTAGGTTTGTGTCGAGATACTCCCGATAAATATCGAAAATCGATAATCGAAAATCGGGTTATAGAAGAAGTGGTCCGATTTTAATCAAATTTGAGACACTCATAGAGAAAGACATGAGAAACGATATTCAGAAGTTTCAAGGTTGCATTTCTTACAATAGTGAAGAAAATCGATAATATATATGTTTGTGTGTGTGTTTGTTTATCTGCCTGTATGTCCGTATTTTTTCACCCCGTTTATTTCAGTGTTTGCATCGGGTTTGACTCTAAATATGTATAATTGTAGTTCTTAGTCTCAGCCATGATACTATTTATTCAGAGGACTTATTTAGCCTTCAAAATTCAATTTACGACGAAAAAACTTATTTGATATCGATACCAGGAAATCAAAATTTGACTTACATCCATTCATTTTTCTTTCAGTCTAAGGTTTCGCTTTAACTGGAAACAACTATTACTTTTTAGTCTTTCGTGCCAACGTCCAAAGAGTTTGAGCTGACAGGATCATGGATTAGTTTTAAACCTTTCATTACACCAGAGCAACGCCGGGCTATACTGATTGTTTTTAGTAAATGGACTATAAATGAATGTTAAAATTTATTACAACAATTTTCTTGAAATAAATTGCGTTAAAGCTAGGTCATATAGAAATCTTTCATTATTTTTTTTCTTCGCGAATCAGTCCATACTTCTCTGTAACGGTTCTGTATGCTGTATGCACTCATGAGGAACGATGAATAGTAAAATATATCTGCTGTCCAGTTGTCACGTTTGGTGGAGTTGTTCTTGAAATTTTTGCTGACTTTTTTCACATTGCAATAATCTACCTTCTTTTTCCTTTATTCTTTAACATAACAGCCTTTTTCTTTGGTCTTTACATTCACCAATCTACTTTTATTGCTTTTATAATAATTCTATTATCAGTTGTTCCTTCAAGTTTTTAACCGCCTTTCATCTTAATTCATTAACCTATACGCTAACAAAAATACAATTATATACAATTGAAATAATCAACATCTTTTTTGTTAAGAAATGAAAACATATTAGAATCCTACAAATATTTTGGACAAATTAGTATCACTTCGATAGAGGACATGATGGAAGTGATGTCATCCTGTTTAAAATAATGTTCTTTTAACTAGACTCTGATATACCACAGCAAAATGAATGCGTAGTTATGAGATTTCTGCTATCTCATGTGATGGTAATCATAAACATATAATTCAGCAGGATTTTTTAAGAAAAGTATCTTAATACCAAAATCTATCACTGAGACACGATATGGTCTTCAAACTTTCATTTTCCGAGAAATCGTAACGATACAGATGAATGAGCTGAAAAAAAGAATAAGTTAAATTTAAGCACCGATGTCAGTTGGTTTTCTACTTCAAACCTTTGATCAATAACTGAGTACTGCTAACAATCAAAATGATAAAGAAACAAAATGTCCCGAGAGATTGGCAAGAAAAAAAAAGGACAATAGAGCATTTACCTTCTTTTGATATGTGCCATGCCGCTTCACGACGTTCGCGATTATGGCCCCACAAAATTGGGTGTTCTGTGTAACTCTTACCTGTTGCCTTATCTTGATCCTTTTTCGACATTCATTCACCTAAGCTATCCAGGTAGGTTACGCGTTGCTTATCCATGTCTCATTTATTACTAAACTGTCCTATGAGTACCAAATATTTTATATGTTTTTTCTGATTATGTGTCCTTGAAATTTCCACACTGTCTCTTACTGAAGTTAAGTATTGTTTGTTGTTATATTCTTTATAATATCATCTTTTTCACATCTATATTCCGTGGTATTTATTCATCCTTCTGTAGAACGTTTTTTTTTCAGATTTAAGTCTCTTCTTCATCTATGGAGAGATTGTCTAGTATCTATTGATATTTACAAGGATTTATATGGCATGACACTAAGAGTAAACAAACGGATCGTTAGACACTTCAAATAGACCAGAGGGACAAACCGTCTTAACGTTTTGATAATAAAATTAATGAGGAATTTTTTATGCTGAATTATGCTGAATAATTTAAATAAAAATAGCATATTTTGAATATTATATCTGTTATGTAAAGAAAATTAAGTGCATGAAATAAAGTATTATGTTTAGTCGCCATATATTCAATTTGTCATTTAATAATTATTTCATTTGATAAAGTAAACAGAAAGAGTTTTTTTTTGCATGAGGTTGAGGCATATAGCGAATTGTGTGTGTTTTAGGGGAATGGATAGCGGATCTGATTAAGAAATCGGAAAGAGCGTGTATCGTGAATGACAAATAAATAACAAACTGAGTGTATTATACGAACCATTACACAGTTATGTTTGAATGAATTTCTACACTAAATCAAATTTGCTTCCTGAAATAGTTTTTGCTTGTCATTAGCTGCTCTCCTACAAAACAAAGCAAATGTGATCATCCTAATACAGCTTTTTTGTAGATAAATTGATTTAAGATATTGTCACTCTTAATATGACTTAGTATAATAGTGCAATGGCAAGGTAAGAGAAGAAATAGGTTGATATGTGTCCACTTTAGTTGTCCTCTCATTGAAATAACGATTTTAGACTGTTATTAGGTTTTACTCGATTGTTTTTTACAAAGATTTTGACAGCTTTTACATTAGTTTGAGAAAAATTACACAACGTATAAAGAAGACACTTTACAAAAATGAACTTTGACTATTGGTTATTGAATCTCTCGTCGGTGACGAAGTTTGTTTTCCGTATTCTTTTCAAATAGAAATGAAGGGACGGGAGAATCGACTAACGACCAGAAAGAAAAAACAGCGAAACACATTGAGCAAATTCATGGACAGTACAAGTATGCTATTACCAAAACAAAATGGGAAAATAAATTCAAACATGACAAGTGAATTCTTCTTTGCTGCTGAGAAGGAAATCAAAACAAATCCAAAACACTACCACTTAACCACTTGTGATTTCTGCTGAGAAAACACAATGATTACAAAAGATTTTGTGATCTAAACTTGTAGAGAAAACATTTGTGCTAACTAAATTAATATCTTTTTTGGAAATTTCCAACCACTACTTTAGTGTAAAAGCAATAATAATATTCACACAGCATCACACATAGTAAAATATTATTTCTAAAAATTAAAGATGCGATATTAATCATAGATTTATAATGATCAGATATTAATCAAAGTTTTATAAACAAATTCGCTATCAGCATTTCTCTAACTATAACCAATTAATACCTGTTTTTGCCATGACTGAAATAAGTACCAGTAATATTTAAGAATACCCTTCACTCGAAAAATTGCATTCTTGTTCCTAATTTTGTAAATAATTATATCGACCCTAGACCAAAGAATATTACTTGAAGATTCACGCTGCTTCTTTCTCAACAGAATTCAAATCGATGTCACTTAAAAACACATGGAAAACGACTAACACTATCAAGAACATCATTGTTGACAAAATAAACATCTTCGCATTATCTACATTTAAAAAAAAGACTAAAATAATATCGTTACGTTGGTTATCCATTTTAATATTATTCAATCACTCGCAAAAGATTAGAAATAAGATATATTCATTAACTATGGAAAGTTAAGACTTCTCTCTTCACTGGTAAAACTTCACTTTTGACATTTGACGTGAAACTAACAGGTATATTAGTATCCATTAATTGTTAAACATGACGTTAAATGGACAAACAAATAAATGTTAATTTATCTCTCGGTGCATTGCTGCTGACAGGATAAAACACACGTAATTTTTCCACTTGAAAAGAGTGGGTATGTTACATGTCCACAATAGTACAGCAATATATATATATATATATATATATATATATATATATATATATATATATGTGTGTGTGTGTGTGTGTGTGTGTGTGTGTGTGTGTGTGATTATGGATTAAAAAGACATTGCGACACGGAAATTTAAGGGAACTCAAAATCGTAATTCTTTGGGTACTCTTTACCTGGATTAATACACGCACACACAAATATATATATATATATATGTGTGTGTGTGTGTGTGTGTGTGTGTGTGTGTGTGTGTGTGTGTGTGTGAATTGTCGAAACGCTTTTCTGCTATCAAAAATCATAAATGTGAACAACGTCTTGATTAACAGAAAAACTGTTTAGCTAGCATACATATTTTTCATCACGGTAAATGTCGGAGCCGAAAGGGCTACATATTCGATGAATCCTAAAAAGCTACATAATTACCATATCTGGGTATCTACTAGAGTAATTTTTAGGAGATAATATTTTCTTCGTTCACCTGTCCATGCAGAGGTTGAACATAAAATCAATTTTTACTCTTCAGAATTTTTTCCGCATTTATTTTAATCTTAGAATTGAATATAGAAACGTTACATACAACTTGGTTGATTAAGAGATTTTTCAATATTTTATTTTATGCTAATTACAATAGCATATCAGTTTGTCATATGTTCCATATTTTCACGTGGGTATATTTTTATTTCCACGTGTACGTACCCTATTATTAAATATGTCAAGTGTATCGGACAGGTCTCTCCGCTGCTCTATGTCGTGGTACAGACAAATATAAAATACACGTAATTTATTAGTCACTTGACCACCATATATTAACAGTAACTACGCATATATATATATATATATATATATATATATATATATATATATAATCATTTCACCCCGAGCAAGGCGGAAACGCCACTGATGTGCAGGGAGCTACATAAATGTAAAAAGATTAATTAGAAAAGAGTGTGGAGTACAAACTAGTTAGAAAGGAACAATAGAAAGCTGAGAAATCAGGTGCGATGACAGATACATAGGTGGAGAGAAAGGGAAGGTTATACGGGGGTGGGGAGAGAGCTAGAGTCCAGTGGTTAGTACATGAGTATTGACATTGCATTTAAATTTCTGGAGGTTGTAGCCGTCAGGAAAACAAGAAAACGGGAGCGAGTTCCACAGGCGGGAAGTGCGAGAGAAGAAGCTGCAGGAGTAGAATTGTCGTCTGCATTTGGCTAACTTGACTGTAAATGGGTGGGACCCAGTTGCCAGTCTGGTTGCACGAGTAAACACCTGTTGAGGAGGCATCAGTGACTTAAGTTTATCTGAGCAGAAGCCATGAAAGTATTTATAGAACAAAGGGAGGCCACATTTCGACGATGGGGAAGTGGCTGCAGTCAAGCCGCCAGATCAGTACCTATCACATTACAGACTCTCCTTTGGAGTCTGTCAAGAACGCTGAGGAGAACGGCAGGAGCACCTGACCATAAATGGCAGCAGTACTCCATGCACGGACGGATGGTTGACTTGTATATATGCAGGATGGATTCAGGTGGAAAAAACATCCTGGATCGTCATAGTGACCCAACCTTCTTAGCAGTAGATTTTGCTATGGACTCAATATAGTGGTTCCATTTGAGGTCTGAGGACAGGGTAAGTCCGAGGAGACGTAGTGTATTACTCTCCGGGAGAATCGCTTGGTTATGGGAGGCAGGAGAAGTTGCCTGTAATGGTTGACAGACAACAGCTTGGTCTTAGTTGAATATATATATATATATATATATATATATATATATATATATATATATATATATATATATATTTCACAGAAAACTGTTCCGTGTATTTCTGTGTTGTTGAATATATATTTTTCTAAATGGCCTCCGTCTTTCTCAACTCCCATGCTTAGATTTAATTTGGCAGGTTTCTATGGAGACCATCCTCCTTACCATAACTACTTTTTCTATTTCTTCAACAATGACTTATATTCCGTAGTTGTAATTTCGATCTCTTGAACCCAATTCAGGTGTTTGCTTTACTAAACTACGAAGCAGCACAGGACGAATATTTGGAAGAAAATAATTCTAAATTATTTTTTAAAACTACATTTATCCTGATTTCTCCAGTATTGTATACAATCATGCTATTTTTCCAGCGATATTTTCTGCATTGCAATGTAAATTAATTAAATAACCATGTGTACGAATGATTTTATTTTGCCACCATTTCTCAGAATTTACATCATTATTGCCCCATGTAATTGAATTGCATCATTATTTCAAGTAAGCATTTCAATTTGCTAGTTGATATCTCTACCACTGAAGGAGTAAATTATTTTCCAGTCAAGACCTTATAAAAAATGCAGACACTAAGTCACGTGGCATTGACGTCTTCCTGATGAAGACACGTGCATGGCTAACCAGTTCAAAATAAAATATTCAGTAGATCTTTTAGGAATACTTACCATCTAAAAATATGCAATTATCCAGATCCGTAGCAGTGAATTCTAAATGGAACACAGTTTAACCAATTCAAAGACATGGGAGCCAAATAGGATGGACCATTCATAATTCTGAAAAAGCATTTTGCTTTATTAATTTGTCTCTCTTTTTAGATTATATATTTTTATATGAACTTTTACGATATATTAACACGAGAATATTTTACTTTTGTTTTGTGCTATTCAGTAGATATTGTTTAGTCTTGCAGTAACTTTAATGTTGCATGCATAATAGTTTACACTGTAACTTGTAAAAATGTTTCAACATGTCTGTCATGTCAGTAAAGAAACAAAAATACCCCTCATTGCAGGTACCTACCAGTTTAGAACGGGGGTGTTTTAACGGTTCAAACATTGCAAAAATATGAAGTCACTTAGTCACATGATAACTGCTTTGACGTTCCACCTGATAGTGACCCAAGCGCTAATGATATTTTATCAGCTAACAGCAACCGAGAAATTCTGCAAAGATCTCGGGGCCTAGGTATAATGTACCTACCACCAAGTTCTTCTAGAACATAAAACTTCTGCCGTCTCGTGGGGACGTAGATGCAGCTTGTAATATCCATTTGAAACACAGCTAAATTCGGGCCCTCTATATCTGGCGACATGTCAATGGCCAAGCTGAGGTAACTTAAATTTTATACTTATTCTTTTTCGTTCCTTCTGATACTTTGCTTTGCATTAGACATAATAAATATGTATTTCTCCACATGTGTTTAAACACCCATTGACGTATGATACATCATGCGCTAAAAGTCTGCTTCCTTCTACCGAGCGTCCATAGCTCAAAGGTAGAATCGCCGACTAACGCCAGTTTGGTCTAGTTTTAATCCTGGGTAAAAAGTAATCGGATGTCAAACCATACTGATGAGCCGTGATACTGCGGATGACTATGTATATATATATAAAAATGTCTCTTTGAGAACAAGCGTTCATTCCTTCATTTCTATTCTCCATTCCGACTTACTGTTACGTTTGTGACCCGACTTAATATTATTTAGTTACTTTTGAAGTAATATAAATGATATGTTCCGTTTACAAACGAAAAATGAGAGGAACATTTTCAGGGGCTTTATTGATAAAAAGAAAGACCCAAAAATCAATAACACCAACTATGAACACGATAACAACATGCTTGCTCTGTTCGGTACATAACAAAGCCAACTACTCTACTTGATACAAATCACCATATATATTCTGTTACACATAAGTTAACATTAGTCCCCAAAAATGATTAGAATAATAACCGAAAGCGGAAGGATACACTAAATATTTGGACAATTATTTTATAGTTTATATCCTTAAAAGGAGAAAAATCATCAGCAGACCTTGTCTGTCGTTTTAATGAAACCTGTATAAAAGAGATATTGCTGCTTATATACATATATACTGTAATTTCTTTACATGAAGAACATTTTCATCCATCTACAGAAGTATTTGTTTCTTTTAACGGTATGATATAGAAAGCATGGTGAAAATGTCCAAGTACGAAATTAATAGTTAGAATTAAGACTATCAATGCTTTAATAAACCACTATTCATTCAAATCAAAATAAGTTTTATTGATTAATTCACATGCCTAAATCAAGCTATTTCTTTTCTTTTACACATCGTATCAAACATCTATCACTTCATTCACATGTTTTGTTAATAAGAATGATATCTTCTGGTGTAAAAAGTACTATTTAATCCATACATAATGTCAAACAAAAAAGACATCTACCAGATATTTTTTATACCGACCTAACGACTCGGTGATCCCACAATCGGCCTTCAGCCGCATCTAGCTTCAGTCGAGAGATATCTGTTTAATACCATGAGTTCTCATAAATGTCAGACAAGCAGTCTGTCTATGGGAAGAGTTCAGAGCACAATCTACGGAGAGGGAATCGGATGTGATGATTAAACCTGCTTAATACTCGATTTAAATCTAATCAAGTGTTCTTTGGAGTCCTGTTGTATTCAGACAAGATATAATATTTTAACCGTTTGTTGGTTTTATAACAACATTCTATAAAAATCTCTCTCTCTCGTTTCTCATGGTTTTACTCTGACTTGTTCTACTATTATGAAAATATGTGCACATTTAATGTGGTAAATCTTTTGATAAATTTGAAACTTCGATTGATAAAATTTTACACCTATTTGGAGCAAATTAGAAGACATCTGTTTAATTACTTCCGTTATAATCTTCTTTAATTTCTTCATTACTATAAAGAGTATTGCATTTTAGTTGTTTCACATATGTTGTGAGAATCCCTAGATTCATTTTCCGGTTTTATGCTCCCACAAAGGTATTACCAGTAGAATTTATTTTACTTTGTCACAGAGAGCACAGTTAATCACGTTTTCAAAAATAGTATCTTTTATATTCCCCACACATGTAATCTTACTACGAGTTATATTCTCAAATTGTTAACCATATATATATATATATATATATATATATGGTTAACAAATATACAAACTGTTGTTTCACTGTTTTCATTGTATGTTATTTACTGATATATTCACTAGCTTGTTATTTTCTAATGCTGCAAGAATAGCCCTAAATATCCGCATTTATAATCTGCCTATCACTGATCTCCTTGAAAGCACTTATTTTAGTACCGTAATACGGTATTATTTACATTGCAGATAGAAATATATTACTTTTCTTTTATTGTAGCGATTCCATTTCCATTAATTTTTTAGCATACACAAGCATTGCTCAAATCTGACTGCCATGTCCTTTTCACTTAAATGCATCAAAGTATGAATGTGCTTTATATCGTCCATTTGCTTCAGCTCATTGTAATTTTATGTGATAATATCATATTTCTAAATTTTACTTTTAAATGAAACAATACTTTAAAGAGAAATGTTATGCCATTTTCTATACGTAGCCAAAATTGCGTAATATCAATCGGATATTATATATATTTATTATGCATCTGTTTTAAGATTTATTTTATAAAGATAGAAACCTCAAGGAATTGAAAAAGTCCTTTATCTCAATCAGTAGAAATGGTATAAGGAAAAATCTCCATTACAGATTTAGATTCCAGGAGAAATTATGAACTTGATCACTTAGCACTGAAAACGAGTACATAAATCTAATAACATTACAGCAGACCAACCAGAATTCATAAAGCCTTCATTTTGTATTTGAAGATTTGTTCTGATTTTATATCAAAGTTGCAAGTATAGATTTAGAACAATCAGTTCACGATGAAAGCCCTATGTATTATCGAATAAAAACGCTACTTGTCGGAAGCATTGATTAAATTTGCAAAATCACTTCTTCCAATATATTAAAAGAAAAAGATAACCCAACAAAAATATTTACAGCTTCCTGTTCTCAGTTTAATTCCAGTGGTTGGCACACTTTGCAATCATACCTTGTAAGTAATATTTGGTATATTACCCGAGTGTGAAACAACTAAGTTTAATATCGCCAACACATAGAAATCTCAGATTTCGTGCACTTGAAACGGTTAAAAAAGTCGGTCTTTTGTTATGTTTCCTATTTATTTTATTTGCTGTTTCACATAAAAATAGAAAATAACTATTCTGGTTATAATCAATCAAGTTGTATTCCGTTTTCATGACACATTGCTTCCGTCTGCATGGGTGGCTACTGATCTTCAGTCTCATACGCCAGCACAGAAACACGCATCTTTGTTCAACAGACACACTGTTCTATTTATTGTAATTAAACTGAGCGAACATTTCATGCAATGTCTGGGATGAAGCATTCTAATAAGTGTAGGCTCAAGTTCAATGACAGGATAACAGAATAAGTTGTGATTTTATGCTCTCATCGATGATTCTTTCACTCGATTTCTCACACAACGCCGCATGGGACAAGCGAGGTATGTTTATCAGACACTTTGCAAAATATACAGAAAGCCCTCATTGTCTTTGCAGACCGATAACATCAGGAAGTTCCCACCTTTACAATCGACCATGGTAAGATTCAAATTGAGAACAGTCAGAAAGCAAACGTTCTTACATAACGGCCGCGTTCATCACTATCTCTCTTTCTCTCCCACTCTCTCTACATAATAAATCAATAAAAATACCGTTGATGAAACAAAAAAAAATCTGCAAAACTCAAAAACACATATCTAGCTACAGTCTAAAATAAAATCGACAAGACTGAAAAAAAGAAAGAGGAAAAACAAAAGGCAAATTTACCTACTCAGTTAAATGCTTGAATCTTTTATTGCCTAGACCGACAAAAATAAAATAAAAGAAAACGATTAATAACTTTCACTCATATGAAAGGGCAACTCTTATAGTTACCTTTTTTCAGGATTACGCGATCTTCAGAGTACTTGAACGGAAATGAAAGAACGAAGAGGCGAGTTTCATATATCTCATGCATAGTTCAAAAGTATCATCGGATTATTTTTCTTAAAACCCATAACCACACCTTTTCAGGGTAAAATGATCATAGAATGTAGAAGGGTGAAACTACTGTTTTTCCTAATGTAGGTCGGGTTCTGTGTAAAACCAATTAAACCAATAGACAAATACGCTGGTGACAGTTGACAATGTAGGTATCTTATTTTATGTCTATATCTTCTACTTAACTCTGAGAATGTATATGATAGTATTTGGGATATATATATAGTCACAATAGTAAGTTTGACTTTCCATGGAGGCACATGATTTAGTCCAAGTTGCTGATGTGATAGGTATCGATATCCTAGGCACCTTAGTTAAAGTTGTAAATCCTAAACAGTTAGGCCTATATTGGGATGATGGACTCATGTTCATCCCGAATAGTAATGGCCATTTGACTATGAAAATACAGTAGGAAATCATTAAGAATTTTAGTATAATAGAATTCAAAATAGAAATCGCATCCAACTTAAAGATAGTAAATTACTTAGACATTACCCTCAACCTCGACAATAATTCCTTTAATACATACAATAAAGACAATGAAATCCCTAGGTATAGTAATATTGATTCTAACCACTATTATGACCAAGCGCTATTATAAAGCAAATACCGAAGACGGTTAATATTAAAATTAACCACTTTTCCTCTAACCTTAGAATCTTTAGAAATAATTTAAAAAATACTACATGATAAGGTCCTCCAGAATAGCGGATATGAAGAGAAATTAACGCATTTAACACCCACTAGGAATCCGGAATTGCTAAATACTAAAATTAAACATGAGAAAATGAAAATTATATCGCTTTTGTAAACCATCAACTATCACATTACTAAGATCTTTCTTAAATTAACAGGTAAACTTTTCATAGAGATAACAACCTGAGTAAGATATTCAATAGGAAAATTAGCAAGATTAGTTACTCGTGGACCAATAACATGTATAAGATTATTAGCTCCCAGAATAACCAAATCTTGAAGAAGGAAATCCAATACAGAAAATAGAATGATACCCCCTGTAAATGTAGATATAGAAATAACTGTCCGGTTGAGGGTAAGTGTAGATCGGAAAATGTAATCTATCAAGCCTCCATCAACTCCAAGTAAAATAAAGAGAGATGTAACGTTCACATCGGCATTTCGGCGGGAATTCAGAAGCATTGTATTAAAATCCACAAGCACTCTTTCACTCTTTTTAGTTTAAAATACCAAACTACTCTTTCTAGAAAATAATGGGAATTAAAGCAAGTAATTTACATTCCCAGATAAAATGGAATCTCCTAGATAATGCTATGACACCTAATAGTTTAAGAGATAGATGTAATCTATGTTTGACAGAAAAAATTAAAATTAAAAATTTCAAGACCAAAATATACTACTAAACAAACGAAGGGAGATCATAAGTACGTTTCGCCATAGAAATAAGTATAAATTACAATAATTACCCTATTCTCCCAATTAGTCCCAATAATTTAAAAAAAAATAATTTGGCCAAACAGTTACTTCCCCACCAACTACCACTACTAACTCAAATGTCAAGCCACATACCTCCCACTACCCAAAAGAAATTACAACTAAATACTTACCCCTAGCCTAACCAAAACAAAACAAATGCATCCTAACCTCTTTCTTTACATAAGCTAACCTTTGAGCTTAAAGTTTTTCATTATTCTCTGTCTATAAGATTTCGAAGAATACATGCCTAAAAATGACATCTAGTAGAGAATTTGGTCTGTGCCATGTCGTATACGAAAGACTGGTTCAGACTTTAGCATGTAGCTGGTTCCAATAATCATTTAAAGTTTTTGGAATCAGTCTGTATATCTTTACTTAAAACTTTTCTTTGTCGGCAGAAGGTTTTCATGAAGTCTGTACATTTGTTAGGGAATATTTCATTTTATTTGTTCCTCGCTAATTATTTACACGCAATTTCACCTCCACTCGTTATAAGTATATGGATTTATATCTATATTTATTTTAACGTTTTCCCCTCTTTTTAGCACTTAATTTCCATTGCTGTTCTTTCCGTTTGATATATATTTCCAACCATTTACTTTTGATGAGATGTTAGACGAACAGGCCTAAAAGACTGTCAATACAGTCCTTGTTTTGCAATAGTATATGTATGTATATATATATATATATATATATATATATATATATATATACTATTGCAAAACAAGGACTGTATTGACAGTCTTTTAGGCCTGTTCGTCTATCATCTCATCAAAAGTAAATGGTTGGAAATAGGTCCTTACGTATTATCGGGAGGACCTTTGATTTTTACTTTTTCTTTTTTTTCCCCGCTTATAACACCAAGGAACTGGAAAAATCAGGCTTTCATCACCTCAACGTCAACCACAAGTACAACTTTGTGGATTCGAACACCGGGGCTCATACGCAGACAGTGGAACGCCTATGGGGATCGACAAAGTGGCGAAACAAGAAGCACTGTGGCACTGCACGTCACCATTTGGAGTCGTATTTGGCCGAATTCATGTGGCGGAAGCATGTTGCCTGTACTGATGTCTTTGAGTCACTTTTGGAAGCAATTGCGACGTTCTGGCCTCCGGAATTACAAATGTAATGTTATTTTATTGTTTTAACCGTTTCAATAAATAATTTACTTTAATTTTTGAGTCGTTTTTTTAAAGGTCCTCCCGATAATACGTAAGGACCGGAAATATATATCAAACGGAAAGAACATATATATATATATATATATATATATATATATATATATGAAATATATATATATATGAAATATATATATATATATATATGAAATATATATATATATATATGAAATGAATTGTTTGAACATTATTTTTTATCGATACTCGTATTTAAGTAGATATTCTGTTTTCTAATTAAACAGTATTATATATTTATATCTAGCGGCCTGATTATTTACGATAAAATGTTATTACGAAAATGTCTGCCATTCGGCAGGATTCGAACCTGCGACCCCTATTTACATAGGGGAAGCTACCATTATGATCTGGCAACGTCTTAGAACTCTCGACCACGAATAGCCTCCAGTCTAAACGAGGTTTTAACCAAGCCTATATAACACAATTTTCGATTCATCGCAAACAATCATACCTGTTCTGAAATGCATCGTAATGTTAACAAATGTAAACATGTTACGGAAATTAACGAATTTTATCAAAACTTGTTTATAAACAAGAGACAATTTGAAATGAATTATTTGAACATCATTGTTATCGATACTCGTATTTAAATAGATATTCTGTTTTTAATTAAGCAGTATTATATATATATATATATATATATATATATATATATATATAACGATTTGTACCCACAGAAATTACTAATGGCTTTAAAATGAACAGACGTCATATTATTTAAACCCGAGGAACCTTTCGGCCAACTCTTATCAAGGGTTCTCGTTGGCTTTAATTTGAAGGGAATTAAGGAAAAGGACAAGGCAAAATAAATTACTTACAATGCTGAGAGATGATGGAACTCGTTTAAAAATCAATTTATTGAAAAAAAAACGCATAAAATGTAAAGTGGGGTGTACACATATAATTCCACAGGAGTGTTTAAAAGTGAAAAAATGTTTCACTCACACTCACCAGCAATTGTCTCTCTCAGACCTATAAGAACAACACAATCTGTTCTGGATTCCGGTATTGGCCGACATCTTTTGGGCAATCAAGTGTTTACGTCGGCATATGAGGACAGCTGGTTTACTGTCTTGCACAGCGCTCGGTCTACACATCATCTACGTATTTTGGAAGCAATTTGTTTGAAAATTCAACAGCCGAGCCCGTGCAGACAGAAAGAGCGGTTTTTACGCTCCTTACAATTGCTGGTGAGTCTGTGAGTGTAACATTTTTTCACTTTTAAACACTCTTGTGGAATTATATGTGTACACCCTCCTTTACATTTTATGTGTTTTTTTTTCAATAAATTTATTTTTAAACGAGTTCCATTATCTCCCAGCATTGTAAGTAATTTATTTTGCCTTGTCCTTTTCCTTAATTCCCTTAAAATTAAAGCCAACGAGAACCCTTGATAAGAGTTGACCGAAAGGTTCCTCGGGTTTATATATATATATATATATATATATATATATATATATATATCGTATATACATTCCCTACATAAAGTATTCTTCTTAATCTGAAAGTTTGATTATACTGTATTAAAATTATATGAAAAATTTTGTTTTTACACTCCATTCAATTTTCGGATACTCTTGTGTGTATCTTTGTATAAATTATATGAAATTTCACGTATAAATTACATATTACTCAAATTAAACAATACATCGTGCCGACTGGTTGTCAACGGTCATGTTTTTTCCGTAAAAGGATATGAAAATTGATTTTTGCACTTCATTTAATTTAAGTATAGTTTTGTGTGTATCTTTGTATAAATTATATGAAATTACATATATAAATTACATATTTCTCAAATTAAACAATACATCGTGCCGACCGAGTAATAACGGACATGGTTTTCTGTAAAAAACAAACATTCCTTTATTACCTCTGAACGATCATTGCGTGTGTTAACTACCATGAATATTATTGACTTTATAATGAATTTTGCGTCATGTGACAATCTTTTCCACTGAGAGCATATCTTACATACACTTCATGTACTGAAAATTATCCTTGCTAATAACATACTTTATTACTTCTTTTTCGAAAAATATTTACTAACAATATTAGATGACATGTCATTTTAAATATTTATTTTGATTTTCAACCAAACTCAAGCATATTTTCTGTATATAAAAAACAGCATAAAATATAAGAAACGTGAAATATAACTAAAATCTACATGTGAACATAGCCCTTCACACGTTCTTGTGGGTGTATTTATTGTATAAGTTTATTATTTCGGATTTCACCAATGCTTAAAGTAAACATATTCTACTCTGTAGTAATTTTCTTGCAATTCATTCTATTTGTAAAGTAATATAATTTCTACTTTCTTCTATTTTTGTGCTTCCTTTATATCGTCCTTTGTGTTAAATTATCAATATTTGGTTTTACTTTTTTCCAATAAATATATCAAATCCTCTATCTGATTATTACAAATAAATAACCAGAATTCCTTATAGTAAATAACCAGCATTCCATATATTTCCCATTTTGCATAAGGGCGGTCAATGCTATTTTATTCTCAGTATTGATCAGTTCAATGACAAAATAACGTACGATAATTTTATTCATATTTTCATGAAAAACATTTATTGCAATATAAAGATCAGACATTGCAACAACACGTTACTATCATTTTGAACATCATATTTTTGAGACATTCGTTTAAGTTCTCAATGATTATTTATTTTATGAAACAAAAATATTTACATTTTTCATGTGCCTTCCTCTTTTAGTGTTTCAGGTTTGTAATTTTTTACTTGCCAGTTACATTTCTACAACTCCATTTTATTTTTTAATTGTCTTTCATCATTTTTAAAACACTTCTTAATCCCTATAATTTTTTCTTTATTCAATTAATATATTATGATTTCTTTATACTTACCTTATGGAATTCACCTCATTAATAAAAATAGACGTTTTCTGCTCGACAGCCTCTGTCAAATGACTTGCGTTTAAAGTTGCCTTACCTTAGAATAAAAAAGGAAATAATAAATTCATAAAAATATATTCTGGTCAATCTGAAAAGTTCAATGAAGCATCAACCAACAGTCCTTTTCTATCCATATCAACACTATATATTTTTATTACCATGTTACTGTACTGCTAGTATTAGATAATGTTAATATTTTGTATATCTTTCTCACTTTATCCTTGAATAGTTAAATATCAATTCATACATATGCAGTACACTTCTAACACAAAGTAGCTAATCATTTTATTGTAGTTGCTGTGTTGAATGCGTAACTAAATCTTCGTGTTCACATTAAAATTTTGATTATATTTTCGCATTTTATCCTTCATTCCTTTTCAGTTAACGTAATGTATGCTGTTCCAAGCTACCTTCTCAAACAAAGGTATGCTGTCAATTAACCACCACAGGCAACCGCCCCTCCCTCCCATTAGCATGGAACAGGCTTGCCTCCCAGAGAGTAAATGACTATGCCTGCTTGGCCTGACACTCTCAGCGAACCTCAAGTGGGATGACTACGTCGAATCCATTGCTAAATCCGCAGTTATGAAAGTCGGCTCTCTGTGCAGGGCCCGGAAATTCTGAATCTATCCTGCAATATAAATCCACCATCCGCCCGTGTATTGAGTACTGCTGCCACATCTGGTCGGGTGTCCCTTCTATTCTCCTTGGGGTTCTTGACAAAATAAAGCGAAGAATCTGTAATGTGATTGATACCGACTTGGCTAACCACGTGCAGTATTTCTCTCACCGGTGTGACGTGGCTTCTCTTTGCCTCTTCTATAAATACTTTCATGGCTTCTGATCTGACGAACTTAAATCACAGGTGCCCCCTAGATGTGAATTTGCACGAGATACTAGATTGGCAACTTGGTCCCACCCTTTTACAGTGAAACCGATGAAATGTAACCGCAAAGCATTGGAGTAGATAGACTAAACTATCGCCCGGTTCACACTCCACCCTCGTCTATTGAACAGGTGAAGAGGCTCATCCCTTGTTTCCTGTTTAGGATGTGTTTCCCGGTTTTTCTCTTTTCCAATCGTTTCACTCTTTTTTTTATTTTATTTTTTTCAATTATTGGAGTATATAGACTAAACTATTGCCCAGTTCACACTCGACCCACGTCTATTGAACAGGTGAAGAGGCTCATCCCTTGTTTCCTGTTTAGGATGTGGTTCCCGGTTTTTCTCTTTTCCAATCTTTTCACTCTTGTTTTTATTTTATTTTATTTTCAATTGGAGTAGATAGACTAAACTATCGCCCGGTTCACACTCCACCCACGTCTATTGAACAGGTGGAGAGGCTCATCCCCTGTTTCCTGTTTAGGATGTGGCTTCCGATTTTTCTCTTTTCCAATCTTTTCACTCTTTCGTAGCCCCCTGCATATCAGTGGCGTTTTTCGCCTTGCTTGGGGTGATATGATTAAAAAAAAATTCTACTCCAACAGCTTCTTGCTTCCCCAACGGCTACAACCTCCAGGAGTTTAAATGTAAAGTCAATAGACACCTCCTAACACACTTACTCACACCCACTCTCTCCAACTCTCTCCCTATGTACATCCTAAATCGTCTATCACCCTCCTTCTGACATTTCCTATACCCAATCCATCTATGTAACCCACTGCACTATAGAAAAATTTTTTAAAAAATTCTTATTCGTCAGCAGACCTTTTTCTTTCATAGATTATGTTATGCAATATATCTTTTTTTTTCTTTCACCCTCTAGTTAAAAGGTACACCGCTGGTAAGAAATATAGGTCTACACAGATTCAATGAAGTTCCCGGAAAAGAAAGAAAAAGGATATTTACACAACTTCCTTTTGTGGTTTAGTTTTTGTTTATTTCTCATGCAGATACAAAGCACTTATCTCAAAAGAAATGTTGCGTATTGTATGCATATATTTCCAATGTAGATAAAATTTTATTATTACCTCAAGTTAATCATTTCACCGTAAGCAAGGCAATGTTGCCACTATTCGTTGCTACAATGACTGAAAAATAATGAAGAAACTTTGTAAGAAGTGAGGTAATGACAATGAAGAAAAATTTTCAGGAAGACAGACGATGTCTTTTGACGAAATATTTAAATTTCTGACGGTTTTTGGTGTCAAAGAAAGAAGAATTCAGAAGATACAATCGCCATATAAACGGTAGTTTTATTTAGCTAGTTTAACAGTAAAACGATAAGACCGAGTTGCTAAACTAATAAAAGGCCTAAATACACTTACTCAATGCACCAAGGAAGAAAGTTCATCAGAACAATTAACATAAAAATAATTGAAGAAAAGACAGACGGAAAGTACATCGATGAGAAAGCGTGCGAAGTCGAGATGCCAGATCAGGATCAATTACATTAGAGACTTTTTGAATTTTGTCACAAATATCAAGATATACAGCAGGACCGCCAGGCCATATATGGTAGTATCATTCAATGCACGAATGGAATATAAAGGAAAATATTTGAAATAGGGCAATATTTACATACTTATAAAACGTTCTATGAGACCCTGTACAAAATCACAGACAACAATTACTTGCATTTTTCATGCAGCGGTTTAGAGATTTCAATCCGAAAGATTTTCATCATTTCACTTTATTTCAATACATTTGGCATTTGTGTTTTCATCAATAAATTCGTTTAAGAACATATAGATTAGTTGGCTGTTAGAGTAATTTTCTATCCAAAATTTATGATGGTCAACTCAACATGGTATCATAACGTTCTTAATTGATTATCTAAAAAAACAAAGGAAATCTAAACATACTTATGAATTATTCTTATTACAGCAAATAGAGAAATATATTGCCAACATGCGTTGGAAAGCCTATGTTTCCTTAACAATTTAAATGACAACAATATTAGTAAGAATTATGGATTTAAGACCTACGTCCACCCTCCTCATATCAAAGAACTGGATAAATTTGAAGCTGTGCTTATCAGCATAATTAAAAAAAAACTTAAATATAGAAGGATGAAAAACAATATTGAACAGCAAAATTTAGGACTGACATTAATAAATAAAGAGGAATAGAAACATTTATGTTAAAGCGGTTAAGTCTAAATACTTATATCAAATAAGCCCTAACAGCTATAACAAGGCAATATTAAGCATTATAAAAAATCTCCCACTGATGTGGAAACTAAAGTTAAACAAGAATCGAATAGTTTAATCGGCAAATTTGATTTACATAACCGTGTTGAGAAATTAAGTATAAAGTCATGCTTCATAACGCTTAAAGACCATAACAATAATTTTCCTAATAATCCTGAATATAGATGACTTAACCCCACTAAAACAGAACTAGGTAAAATTATTAAGGTAATCTTACAAAGGGTTTGTAAAGTACTAAGAATGTTCACTAATATAAACCAGTGCAATCAACTAATGGTTGTATCGAATGTTTTCAAAAGCACGATAAAAATGAAAATTGCTCCTTTATTAAATATTACATAAAATAATTTTATCCTTCCATTTCCGAAGGTACGTTTAACGAAGCCATTAGTTTTGCTAAACACTTTAATGAAATCACTAATCGAGAAATAAACGTTTTCAGGCCATTCTGTAAGACAGTACTATACCAGAACAACACATTATGAATAATAAAGGATGACTGAAACAACTTTGACAACCCCATGGGTGCATATGATGGGACTGGCAGCAGAATTAATTGGTTGTTTATTGTTATATAAATTAACGGAGTACATAGTTTTCAACAACAACGGGATGTACCGTGATGACGGTTTAATAATAGTTGATAACAGTAATCCTCCAAAATTTTACAATATACGAAAAAAACTCCATTGGATTTTTACGATTTTAGTTTCGATGTTGAAAGTAGTTTAAAAGTAGTAAATTATTTAGACATTACGCTAAATATTTTAAATGGATCAATATGCCCTTATATGAAAGATATCCAAAATCTGCAATACGTGAATATTAAATCCAACCAACCCGCCCACATCGTGCGGGTTATTGCTAAAAGTATCTCTTATAGATCATCAAACAATTTATCTAGCAGAGTTATCTTTGGCAATCATAAAAATGTTTATCAGGATGCAATACTTATTGGATTGAACCGGAGAAAGTTTAATGATAAAATAAATGTAGGTATAACTAGCTGTAATTGTAATATATATATATATATATATATATATATATATATATATATATATCGTGTATGACATTTTAATAAATATTTTCATGGCATTCATATATATGTTCTACTAGATTGGCAACTACGTACTATCTTTTTACTATTAAAATTTTCTCTACATTGATTTGGTTAGCAAAGGCATAAATAAATCATTTGCATACAGGTCTGTCTCATATTATTTCGGTGCGGATATATCTATTGTTTGCTTCAAGCTGGAACATCGACTCAACTGATTTGTCACCAGTATATATATATATATATACTAGCAGTATAACCTGGCGTTGCTCGGGTGTAATGAAACCTTTAAAACAAATCCATGGTCCTGGAGCTCAGACTCTTTGGACGTTGGCACGAAAGACTAAAAAGCAATAGTTGTGTCCAGTTAAAGCGAAACCTTAGACTGCAAGAAAGATGAATGGGTGTAAGTCAAATGTTGATATCCTGGTATCGATATCAAATAAGGTTTTTCGTCGCAAACTGAATTTTGAAGGCTAAATAAATCCTCTGAGTAAATGGTATTATGTGCTGAGACAAAGAACTGCAATTATACCTACTTTGAACCAAACCCGAAGCAAAAATTAAAATAAAAGGGCAGAAAAACTGATTTTGATCAGACCCAGTATCTTGCCTTTTATATATATATATATATATATATATATACATATATATATATATATATTATCGATTTTTTGCACTATTTTAAGAATTGCAACCGGGAAACCTCTGAATATCGTTTCTTATGTCTTTGCCTACGAGTGTATCAAATTTGATTAAAACTGGACCATTCCTTCTATAACCCGATGTTTTCGATTACCGATTTTCGACATTTATTGGGTGTACCTCGACACAAAACCTAGCTAAGAACACTCGCAGATGCTTATAGTACATCTGCGTAAATGTTCAAGGAAATCGGGTCAGCCGTTTTGGAGTCTATATGTAACGGATAGACACACACACAGACACACACGGACACAGTTCCATTTATATATATATATATATATATATATATATATATATATATATATATATTGAACTAGTTAGGAATTCATACAGAATTTTATTGTAGTAATAATGGTAAGAATAAGTTGTTTTGTTGTAAGAAAAAATGTATAGTTTGTTTAGGTCTGTGATTGCGTCTCGGTAAAATTATTATGAGATCAATGAGAACTAGATTCCTTATCTACACATTCTTCGTGCTTTATTTTTTGTTTTACAAAAATAAGTATTACTTGTAAGAGATAATATTTGCTAATTTCATTCGTAATATATATATATATATACATATATATATATATATGTGTGTGTGTGTGTGTGTGTGTGTGTGTGTGTGTTAGTGTGTTTGTGTACGTATATATAGAATAAAGAAATTTGGCTCGTATTAAGGAATCGTGAAGACGAATCAGAAATTAATTTTATTATATTCAGTTACTTGCATGGATGTGCGTTGTGGTACAGTGGATATCGGCTCAGAACGAGAAACCGGGGAGCCGAGTTCGAATTCCAGTTGAATCCATTGTATTCACTTACGCGCAAATACCCTTGGGAAAGGTATTAATCCGTCTCTTCCTTCCAGTTATGGGTTAATAGCAGGACAGATTGGGTTCTATAGCCTTGGTCGGTAACCAGTCTACCGCAGAAAGCAACGGCAACCTACTGCGGGATAATCTTCTGCCCAGTCAGTCATGTCTCGAAAGAGACATGATCGCCCAAGCGATATGGCACTTTAACTGACTGACTTGCATCGTGATAAAGTTAGAATAGATAGGAATCCATACCTCACCACCATTTTACATGGATCGGTAGTTGTTACTTTGTTTTCTCAGTTATGAATTGTGCTCTTCGGCTGAATGCTGTGTGTATACCCCGCTTATATTTAACACGCTAACATTTTGACGTTTCTAATTCCCTACATCTATAATTTAGTGGTTAGCGTCTCCGTTTGTATTTGCATGACGAATATATTATGCTCTCATTGCGATTGTGCTCTCTAGAGAAAAACAATAAAATCCCTACTTCTGCGATTTACGCATTACTCTTTAGAAATGAAGTGGGTTCTTTCGGTGACTGGTGTGTGTATACCCCGCTTGTATATAACACACGAAAATGTTCCTTCTCTGATTCCCTACGCTTATAGCTTATTGGTTAGCGTCTCCGATTGACACTAACTTGGTCGAGTTTCGATCTTGGTCAGAAACAAGTAGATGTCTATCAACAATGATGGGCGCTAATACAGCGAAAAGGTTTGTATATTGATGACGGATATCATACTTTCATTACGATTGAGCTCTCTAGAGAAGAACATTTTAAAAACACTCCCTATTTCTGCAATTTACGCATTACTCTTGACAATTAATTGAGTTATTTCGGTAACTTTCGTGTGTATACTCCACTTATATATAACACTCTAACATTTCCCTTCTCTGATTCCATACATTTATAGCTTAGTGGTTAGTGATTCCGAATGACACCAAATCGGTCGAGTTTCCATCCAGTCCAGATACAAGTGAATGTCTAGGTACACTGATTAGCTGTGGTACAGCGAATTAGATTTGTATGTTGAAAGCAATCGGATGTCTAAACGTACTGATAGAGAAACAGATCTGTCTGCGGATGACTATATATATATATATATATATATATATTATGATGTATGAAAATCCTTACATCCTTATTTTATAATCTGTTCCTTTTTCATTTACTCAGTTTTGAACAATATCCCTCAAAGTTATGATACTTAGTAAAAAGTATATTTATAATGTGTATTAATATTTTTGCAATTAGTCTCTCACTCACATATATGCAAATAATACTCACATTGCTATATATATGTTTGTTTATGTAGATAAAATCTTTTTGGCCTCATTTTTTAAATTTTACTACTATGGTACAAATAGATTTGTTTTCTTGCCCTATCTCCTCATACTCTATTTTTGTTCATTTTTTGAGTTGTGATGGTCGGCTGACCTGTCGCTAAACATGGCACTCTGCTAATAAATGTTTCTAAAAAACTGTTTTTTCCCCTTTAAGCCGGACCCTTTTCGAAGTTACCACATTATAAAAGGTAATTTTTATTTTTAATGCCCGTTTTATATATAGTTTAAAATTATATCAACTGGCAATTTTCCAAATTGTGGAGAACGTTCTAGATAATCTTAAGTTAAAACTTAGTGTAAATAAAATATTATAATTTTATTTTCTGTTAGAGCCCTAATACTACCCAGTTAATACTCCTTCCCCTCTATCTTGTTTTCTACTTATAAAAGATTCTTGGCACTTTTCCTCACTGTAAACAGCAATAGTGTTGCATTTGTGACATTTCTATGAAGTGTGAGTATTTTGCCAACTTCATTTCATACTGTGGGTACCGGGTTGGCAGTTTTCTGATTGTAGCTTCCGACTGGTAATTAAGAGCTCTAACTCTCGCATAAGGTCTTGAGCTGCTGGTCTGATTAACAATTGCATAATATCGAGGTTCTCGCAGTGTCATGACACGCATAGAGGTGTGTCTCTGCAGTCGACCCCACAATCCCTTCCTCTGATTTATCGATGCTTCGTTACTATCTCCACATTAGGAAGAACTCTAGGGTTCAGATGCATGGCGTGGGAGTATGTCAGCTAAGATCTCCCTCTAGGTAATGTGGGTTCTCTTGAAACTCCTAATCATTCATACAATTCTCCGTCTCGCTCTACTAGTCTCAGCTATCTTTTCTTTCTCTACCATTCCCTTGCCTCCTCTAACTCTTCTTTGTTATAAAGTATCTCTGATAATATAGATAAGGCTATTTCTTCTCACCCGTTCGATAATATATTAGTTTTCGGTGATTTTAATGTATTTGGTCTCGGTTAATATCTCTCTCCATTATTCATCTTCCCGGGAAGTTCCTACCAGTAGAATTGCTTCCGATACCAAAGAGCGAACTAGCACTTGTTCTGCAATATTCTGTGTGACATCCCTTTGAAAAAATCTTTAGGCTCCCCGTTGAAGACGTTTCCTTCTCAATAAAATCTGACATCGATGCTTTCATCCCACCCAGGGACTTTTCCTGTTTCTTTTCTGCTTGCCATGTTGCCACCATTGCTCTTTGAAATCACTTTTTTCGGCTTTATGAGAGCCACGCTTCTTACCATAATAGGCGCTTTTTTTTCTCTCATCTGTGCTCTCCAAACTCTAAAACTACTGCCTCTCTGGTCCATCCTTTCCTGCCGACCGGAAGTCTTCCTCTGTGGTTCTTGTTTTTAAAAGCCCTAGCGGATCCACAAAAGAGATGATTGAGATTTTGCCCTAGTTATAACCAAAACGTTTGACAGATCCTGGTATGTTGTGCCTCTTCGCAAGCGATATTGCTATAGTATAACTGGATACATCTTTGATTTAATCCAATCATTCCCATCAAATTACGTAATGAAGGTCGTACGTAACTGGCACACTTCGAGATTCAATCATACGAATGCAGTTGTTTCTCAAGGATCTATGGAAGATCTTACGCTTTGTTCTGATTCTATTCAACGATTTCTCTGATATAATCGAATTCTTAGTAGGCATCTAAACTGTCGATATCAACTTTTACTCCCCCCTAAGTAAAAGATCTGACAAGTCTGACAAATCAACCTCACTGTTGGTCTTGAAAAGGATATCGAATCTTTCGTAAACTGGAGTAAGAAATGGCTCATAAATTTTAGCGCTTCCAAAACAAATCTAACCACCACACCCTCCTTTTCATTAGAATAGATCACGCTAGTCTCCGAGAAAGGAAACTGCTGCAGTCCCTCTGACTGTCTCTCTCAGCAGACCTCAACGGAAATGTCTACATTGAATCAATAGCTAAATCTAGTACTATGAATGGTTGGGTTACTAACTTAAGCCAGGAGGTATATCTCGTCTGAAAACCTCTTGCATACATACAAATTTACCATCCGTCTTTAGATCAAAAACTGTTGTTATATCTGATTGGGTGCTCCTGATATTCATCTCGGGGTTCTCGAATAATTCAGATGTGAATCTGCAATGCGAATGATCCCAATTTGGCAGTTCATATCCAGTCACATTCTCACAGGCGAAGTTTAATTTTCCTCTGTCTTTTCTACAAATTTTAACGGATTCTGCTCAGAAGAGATTAGATCACTGGTGCCACCTCTACACAAATGTACACATACTACTAGACTGACAGCTAGCTCCTAACTGTTTTTAATTAAATGCAGACCTTAATTCTACTCTAACAGATGCTTTTCTTGCATTTCCCGTCTGTGGACGTCATTTCCATATACTTGATTCCCTGGGAGCTATAGCGTCCAAGAGGTTGAATTCAACTTCAATTGTCATCTTTTTGTCTCCTTGATTCCCATCCTTTCCTTATCCTTTCCCCGACCTCATCTGCAGCATCATTCTCTTTATTTTCTCTCTGCTATTATATAACACTCTTCACACTAATATTCTCATCCTTCATTACAATTTTTCAGACACTCCTTGTAACCTATTCTTTTTTCTCTTCACTCTCCTCTTATCTAGCTCCCTGCGCGCCAGTTGGAGTTTTGCCTTGCTTGAGGTGAAAAGATTATATAAAAACATATGTGTGTATGTGTGTTTTCAAACTAATAACAGGTACGTGAAGGGTAATATAGAAAAATTAGTGACTTTTTATTTAATTTTATAACATTTATGAACAAAAAAATGAATTTACTTATGAAAGAAAGCAAGCAATAATTATTTTTCTTGATATCATTAGAAACCACAATGATAATAATCTAAAACCAAACGTCTAGCGAACATCCTAAAATTACTGATAAAAAAGCCGCATAAAGTTCTAATTATACGCCATCAATAAAATGATTTCCAGCATAATTATAGTCTTCTACTTTAGAGTACTTAGAATTTGCATCCCTCGATGTTGAGATGACAAGAAAATAAACTAAAAAGTGTTTCAATTTCTCCAGCGTAGTAATCGTTCTATATACAAATCCACAATCCACCAAACCAAAATGATAATTACACAAATCACTTTTGATAAAATTAGACACAAAGCACTAAGAAGCAACACATTAACGACTACAATTAAAAAGAATTAGTTTTCGTTTGATATAAAATTTGTCTCAACATCTTCAAATAAATAACATATTTAATTAGCAGAAAAATATAAACATTAAAATAGTCCTACAAAAAATAGACTATAAAATGGTCTCTGGACATCTATAGATGTGAAACCTAATTGAAATACACAATCTTTAAATAAACAATACGATCATAATACTCACTTCGATATTCTTTAATTTTTATGTCTGATTTCATTTCTAAAACATTTTGATTCAATATGAAAGTATTCAAACAAAAATGCAAAATATCTATATTAAATGTAGATTATGGATCATGTAGCTAACCTCCTTTTCTTTAAAAGATACTACTAATAAAATACTGAATATTTGAATTGACAGAAATAAAAATGAACTTTTACATACAACAAAACGAATAAATTTTTCAGGTTGTCTATTTATATATCTAAATACAGTAGTTTAATTCGTTGCATTCACTTACTGGAAAATACCATTAAGAAATGTATTAATACGTATTTCTCTCTGCAGTTATGGGTTGACTAGCAAAAATATTGGTTTCTATCGCCTTGTTTGGTAGCCAGACTACCGCAGAAAGTACTGTTTAGTTACTGCAGAAAAAACTTCTGCCTAGTCAGTCATGTCTCTTTTGAGACTTAATCGCTCAAGCATGCATCACGTATAGCACTTACCTGATTGACACATAGTAGAATTACTTTTTGGAATTTAAAGCTTAATATGTTCAAAGATTCGATGGTAAATTTAATTGCAGTTTCAAGTAATTTTATTTGCACTTGTCTTCTGATTAAAGATGTGTCAGTGTATAATAATAATAATAATAATAATAATAATAATAATAATACAAAAGGAAGAAAAACACATTGAAAAATTCCCTGGACACCCGAGGTTAATATATATACAAAAATTATCTTGTTGAATGCAGCCCCAAAACTAAGGAGAACTTTGTCTATGCAACGCTAGGGATTATAGGGGAGATATAAAAAAACATGAAATGGGACCAGAACAACACACCACGACTTGGGAGGTAGTGCCACCATAGCAGAAATTGAATATGATGAATAATGACAACATAATAATAATAAAAAATAATAAGAAAATCATAATTTTGTTTATTCAAAAATTATTCATAATAATGTCGATCCAAAATTCAATATCTATAATAATACCATAATTTCTTATGATGTTCTCTACTTTAACTAAATAAATATAAAAATTTTCACGATAGAATGGGTTATTAATGTGGTAATAATAACAATTAATAATTTGTAAACACTTTAGGAAATATGTAAGCAAACACTGGTATGAAATTCCCCAGCATTGTTTACAGAAATTGTATATATCACCATTCTACGGCTATATATCTTGTACACGAACAGTTCTGCGAACATCCTCTAAGGATGTTAAGGCAATACGCTGGACATAATTGTTAAAAACCAGAAAGAAAAACTTGCTTACTAATTGATATAGCTTGTCAAGCGGTATGTGATATAGTAACCATAAAATTCGAAATACTATCAAAGTATAAAAACATGGAAACTGAAATATAAAAACTATGGAAATTGAAAACAAGAATAAGAGCAGACATATTAGGCCTCCTTGGAATGATAAAAATGGAAAAAAGAAAAAAAAACATTGAAAGTGTCATTAGAAATCCCTGTCTAAAAGATATACAAAAATATGTCTTGACGAGAACATCCCACACATTAAGAATAACTTTGTCCATGTAACATTATTGATTTTTTTTTTGTTAATCGTATCACCCCGAGCAAGGCGGTAAGGCCACTGATATACAGTGAGCGACATTAAGGTAACAGATTAGATAAAGAATAGTGAAGAGAAAGACGAAACAGTTAGAAAGGATCAAGAGAAGGAGAGGAATACAGGCGAGATGACAGCTGCAAAGGTGGAGAGAAAGGAAAGGATATACAGGGTGGTGAAGAAATAACTAGAGTCAAGTGGTTAAAAAATGAGTATTGACATTGCATTTAAATTGCTGGTGGTTGTATATGTCAGGAAAGCAAGAATATGGAAGCGAGTTCCACAGGCGGGAAATGCGAGAAAAGAATCTGCAGGAGTAAAATTGTCGTCTGCATTTTGTTGATCTAACTGTGAATCGATGAGAATTAGTTGCCAGTCTGGTTGCACGAGTAAACACTTGTTGCAGAGGCACATGTGACTTAAGTTCGGTGGAGCAGAAGCCATGAAAATATTTATAGAAAAGACAAAAGAAAGCCACATCCCTTCGGTGGGGAAGTGACTTGAGGCGAGCCGCCAAATCGATACCTATCACATTACTGATTCTCCTTTAAAGCCTGTCAAGAAAACTGAGATGAACAGCAGGTGCGCCTGACCATATATGGCAGCAGTACTCCATGTACGGACGAATGATTGTTTTGTATATATGCAGGAGAGATTCAAACGGGAAAAACTTCTAGGCCCGACACAGTGACCCAACTTTCCTAGCGGTAGATTTAGCTATTGACTCAATGTAATTGTTCCACGAGATCGGAAGAATGGGTAAAACCGAAGAGGCGCATTGTTTTGCTCTCAGGGAAAATCGCTTGGTCCATGCTTATGGGAGGCAGGAGAGATTGTCTGTGATGATTGACAAAAAGCAGCTTGGTCTTAGACGCATTGAAATGTACAAGCCACTTCTTAACCCTATTCACCACAGAATGTAGATCCCTCTTAATATCAGCAGCGAGGTTATGTTTCTTTGTTATGGGAGATTGAAAAACAAATAAAAGTAAGCCATAGCAGTACATCACTTTCTGCCTTAAGTCTTTCCGATGCCTTGGTAGGTAGTGTGACCATCACACAAATCGAATTATGATGAAAACGATACTATAATAATATTATTTATTTTGTTATCGAGGTCAAATTGGTGACTCTGTCTCTCTCACGCACAGAAACACACACACACACACACACACGCACAGACACAGACACACACACAAACACAATACTTTACCCCACGATATTAAAACATTTTTGGTGTTCACAATGGAAGTAATTTTCATCGTGCTAAAACATATCACCAAACAGACGATCTCTCTCTGGGCCTGCTATTCGTCCATTGTTCGAAATAAAAGTCAAAATATTTAATAAAATTAAAAAAGTCCAACAATGATATTAGATATACTACTAAGATAAATTGATGAAAAGTTTAACATTCTTATGTTTTAAATTTCACTTTTGAACTAAGCATTGATAAAACATACCCTTTCTAAATATCCTCAAAAAAGCCAGTAATAAAGTAATTTCTTTATGTTAACAAATTTCTTAAAAATTAAATAATACTATTTCTTATAATCATTTCATGCTCACAAAAGCAGTAGTAAAGTATTTTTTTTATTTTACTAATTTTCTTAAAAATTAAATAATACTATTTCTTATAACCATTTCATCCTCAAAATAAGGCAGTTGTAAAGTAATTTCTTTATTTTCATAATTCTCTTAAAAATTAAATAATACTATTTCTTATAATCATTTCATCCTTAAAAAAGCAGTAGTACAACTGGTGCTCAAGGGAATAACATGATAGGAAAGCGAGAAGAAAGATGAACATGTTATAAGGAGTGTCAAACGAATAACCACTGGCCTCTAGCTCTCTCCCCTCCCCTGTATAACCTTCCCTTTCTCTCCGCCCATGTATCTGTCATTGCACCTGCTTTCTCCGCTTTCTATTGTTCCTTTCTAACTAGCTTGTACTCCTCACTCTTTTCTAATTAATCTTTTTACATTTATGTAACCCCCTGCACATCAGTGGCGTTTCTGCCTTGCTCGGGGTGAAATGATTAAAAAAAAAAAAAAATGTGAACACTGGTGCGCAGAGGTTTACGTGAGTGTAGAATGAGAAGGAGGAAGAATATGATCTAAGTGGTTAAAATAAATATGAAAACGACGTGAATCAAGCATATATATATATATATATATGGGAACTTAGTTAGCACTTAAACTCTTGGAAATTCTTTCTATCAGGGAAGTAAATATACTGAAATGATGTCCACGGACGGAAAATGCAACAAATGAATCTAGTTGAGTTAAAGTTTCGGTAAAATTTTACTTTTTTATTGTAAAATGGTGGAACCTATTTGCCACTCTAGTAGTTCGAGTAAATTCGTGAAGACAGGATATCAGGGACATTAGCTCCTCTGAGCAAATGAAACAAAAATACTTGAAGTAAAGACGGAGAAAAGCCACATCGGTATCGGTGAGATATTTACTGACATATTTTTGTATATCTTTTAGACAGGGATTTCTAACGACACTTTCAATGTTTTTTTTCTTTTTTCCATTTTTATCATTCCAAGGAGGCCTAATATGTCTGCTCTTATTCTTGTTTTCAATTTCCATAGTTTTTATATTTCAGTTTCCATGTTTTTATACTTTGATAGTATTTCGAATTTTATGGTTACTATATCACAATTCGGGACCGATAACATTACCGATCTTCCTCCTTTGAATTTTGTCTAGAATCCCGATATGAATAGCAGGCGCAGCCCATCATATATTGCAACAATATTCAATGAACGGATGAAAGGAAACTATGTATATGTACAAGAAATTTTAACGAGAAAACTTCCTGATCGAGAGTGTGGAACCGAGGAGATGCTGTGCATTCCTTTCTGTGAGGTTAGTGTGATCTATCTTGACAGAAGGTGGGGGAGTTTGTCTTATGGATCAAAATCAGATTCGTTGAAAAAATATTAAAACCCATGAGCCATTTCTTGCCCGAGTCCACCATAGATTGTAGCATCTTTTCAAGAGCAGCAACGAGATCATCCTTGACAGATTACTTATTGAGAGCCTAGAAAATGATGGTATCGTCAGCGTAGAACACCCGAAAGAGACACTTATCACTTATGGTAACCCCAAGTACATAGTTGACAATCATATCCTATTTCATTTAATATAAACATTTCATTTAAACAACCAATAATTTTAAAGATTAATCGATTGTCACATACATAATATTACGAATAAAATTATTTACAAATACTATCGCAATTACGAAAAAGAAGAAACCTGGAAAAATTTCATATAGTGATATATAAATCGAGTACACAAAAACAAATATATCAGATTCCTCATTTATTATAATTAATTCAAATTTAGAACTTAGCTACTAAAATTGATTCTCAAATTTTTTACTTCCTATATAAGATTAATTTTTCTAGAAATATAGTTGTCCACTATTTTCTCTGAAAATAGAAGCAAAATACATCTTATATAGTATATGCTACCAAAAACAAATACGGAAACTCAACGAATTTTAAATGATATCTGACGTCATATTTTACTGACCTGAGAATGATTATTCTTAATTTTGAAAAGTCAATCAATAAAATTAATCAAAACAAAATGTTTGCTGTTTTTAATAAGATTTACCTTAATGAACTTTTGCTGTCTAAATACAGATCAGATTTCATGCACAATTTATCAAAGGCTTTAATTATACATAAAAATATACCAAAACGTGATCTAAAGAATGCAACATTTATTAAACGCAATTGCAATGAAATTAGATGGAAATTTCTCGAGAGTAATTCTATCGAATTTATTGGAAATATAAAAACTTTTTCAAATGTTTCTATTCTTGAAAAGATTACTGATTTCCCAAGCCATAATTCAAATTAATAGAAAACAAGTAAATTCATAAAACCATGCTAAAATAAATATGGATTACACGTATTGCACCAATGTTGTGGCTACCAGATATTTTACTAATTTTTCAATTACATCACGGTCATTCGAGTTCAATTTCAATTTCATAACGGTCATTCGATACTCATCAATTGAATGCTTGATTCGTGCATTAAACTCAGTGTCGTGTCCCCAATAAAGTATCATATATATATATATATATATATATATATATATATATATATATATATATAAAGAGACGGACAGACAGAAACAGAGAGAGAGAGAGAGAAGAAAAAGTTCTGGATGCCTTGAAACTTTTGCTAAAGTGTAGATTTATTATTATTAACATTACTTGATTTTTGGCTGATATATTAAGAGTCCATCATGGTATTTGCGTCAATACACTTGTTTCGAGTCCAAAGTTGACTGAGCTCAGGCGAATAAATTTGTGCCTGTACATGGTGAGGTCTCGGTATTTAAAGTGACAAGATTATTCGCCTTAAGATAGTCAACTTTAGACTCGAAAGACGTGTAGAGAGACAAATGCCATTACGGACACTCAATATATGATACAAAAAGCAAGTTATATTAATAATAACAATAAATGTACATATTAAACAAAATGTTCCCAGCTTCTTGCACATTTTCTGTACCCACCCCCACACACACACACACATATATATATATATATATATATATATATATATATATATATATATATATATATATACTGTTTAATAATAATATTATTATTAATAATAAAGCGGTTGGAATTACAACGAGAATGACGTGTCTTGAAACATACCGTTTTATTTTGTTTTCTATATAACATTTTGTTTTTACTATTTTAACGTAAACATGATTTTTAACATATTATTTAATTTATCTCTTTCTTCTTTAAATTATCCTGACAGATTCATAAATTAAATTTCTTTATTAATCATATTTACATTAGTTGTCGATATTTCGAAATAATGTTTTAAACTATAAGTTTTCTTAAAAAAACAAAACAAAACAATAGGACAGGAAAAAGAACAATATGAAAAACAGTTCGATACAATTTCTGCGATATTCTTTCTTAGAAAGAATAAATACATATTTATTTTTATTTAATTATTTATTTTTTGATAACCCTATTTTCGACAACTTTAATGAAAAAATAACTGAATATACAGTGGGCGAATAAATTATTATATTTAAATTTATAATATTAATTAAATTCAACTTATAACAACTTTTTGTTTTCCATTAATCTAGTTTTTTCTTAATTATTTTTGTTACTAGTGATGGTAGCTAGTTTGTTTTACATAATACTCTGTGTGGTTTATTGTTTCCTTGTGTGGCTGTTTCTACTTTTTTTTAACCAGCGTCTTTCTCTTTGAATTCTAATCACGTCTTTTTTAACTATCGCTTGGCAACCATTTAGGAGAATGAAAACGCCGAACAGCAACACGCAACTCCAGGTGTTAATCGAGGTTAGGAGTGAATGGCTACTGCGTTATGAGGTCACAAACGATCCCCTACAGGCTGCAGAACCTCGTTTGTAAAAGACCGTTATTCAACGTGCCGGTCAACTTTGGGTGGACTTTTGATCCCGTGCGTCAGTCGTGGGAATAATATAAGAATTACAAATATAAATAAAAAGTCCAGTATGGTTCTTCCAGTGGATAAAGAGGGAGCCCAACCTTCAGGAGGGCAATTAACTGAGGTCGAAAAATATAACATTGGAACAAACTGCTACACAAAGAATGAATCTTCAGGTCCCCACAACCAGGACAATCCAAATTATGGCCCTAAAAATTCTCCATCTAGACCTATAACAGAATATTTAAGAAATAAAATATAAAATGGTCTCGTGAGAAGTACAAAATCGTTAGGACTGCATTTCAGGAAGCGTTACTCAAACCTGAAAAATCATCACTCGCCAGCCATATCTCATTTGGCGAGAAAAGGTTGGACAAACAAATAGAAAGAACATTGACAAAAATAATTTACCCAATGTACGAAGGTACATCATGCGAAATAATCGTTTGAAAGAAGCTGAAATTAATGAGATAATACGAATTGCAACCAGGAACGATGAATCAACAAAACATAAAAGGAAACCGGAAGCACAAAATAAAATTAATAACATCACACAAGTCACAGTTCATAATTAATAAAGCGAGAAACACAAATCACTCTGAAAATAATGCTGAAAGTTAAGAAGTGTTGTATAGGTGTGAATTGAGTCGGTAAAGTACAGCAATGAAACGAGTTCATAACACATTGAAAATAATTGTTTTCTGGAAAACAGGAACAGTATAAACCAAGGCAGAAATCAAGAGCCATATAAGTCAGATACGAAATATTGCAATAGAGGAACGAGAACAGCTCTTAAAATTACAACCAAAAAAGCATAACCACGAATCTATTAAGCTCTACAATGCAGCACTCAGACTATTTTTGGATGAAGAAAACACTCATATAAATCTCAATGCAGGAATATAGGTTAGTGAAATAGAAAATGTCACTATTCTATGGGAGTACACCTTCTACACAAACAGAAAAATTGAAGCAAATAGCCCGGTTATTATTGGTAAATAAAGAAAAACTTGCCTATTAATTGATATAGCTTGTCTAGGGGATTGCAACATAGCAACCAAGGAATTCGAAAGTCTCTCAACATATAAAGACCTGAAAATTGAAATAGAAATATTGCGGAAATAGAAAACAGGAATCGTATCAGTGATAGTAGGTGGACTTAGAATGATAAAAAATGGTACAAATGAACACATTCAAGGAATTCCTGGACACCCCATCTTAAGATATACAGAAAAAAAGTGTCTTTTGTTATTTTCAGTCCACACAGTAAGGAGAACTTTGTCTATGTAACGCTAGGGATGTTAGAAGAGATAGGAAAAACATGAAATATGGCCACAACAATACACCACGACCTGCGTTATGTTCTCTTGAATACATGGTAGTTAGTCGACCAAATATATATATATATATATATATATATATATATATATATATATATATATATATATATATATATTGACAGATGTGCGTTGTGGTGCAGTGGATATCGGCTTGGATAGAGAATTCGGTGAGCCGACTTCGATTTCCAGTCGAATACGCTGCATTCACTTACGCACTGGTACCCTTGGGAAAGGTATTAATCCGTCCTTTCCTTTCAGTTATGGATTAAATATCTGAGGTCTGCTGTTCATGCGATCCGTGGCAAACTTCTGCACTGATTTTTTGTTATCAGCAGTTATAAAACGTGTGGATGATGCTCCACAAGCCTTCACCACTCTAAAACAATTCTCTGTGTGGCAGTCTGAGTTAGACACTCATACGTTGAAATCGACGGGAGAGTCCATAATATATATATATATATATATATATATATATATATATATATATATATGTGTGTGTGTGTGTATGTGTGTGTGTGTGTTTGCGTGTGTGTTTTTGAGTGTGTGTGTGTGTGCGCGTGCGCGCTGTATTTATTGTGTCTTCGAATTTGTTAGAAATACAATAAACTGTCAATAATTACTAATACAACAAAAATATTGTTTTATGCTTAGGGGAAATATATATTTTTAAAATATATATATTTTTCTTTAATCAGTAAAACTAAAACTAAAAATAATTTGGCTTTTCTGCAAAACACTTCCATTAAAATATATTCTTTTTCGTCAAAAGTAAAAGTAAAATATCCATCTGAAGGCCTCGCTTCATTTTAACTGTTTAAGTTTGAAAAACTTCTCTAGTTTTATGTTATCGTGTACGAATGAAATATCATTTATTAACTTTTTTCCTATATTAATTAATGTTGAATATAGAGAACAAGATAGGAATGATTTAGCCCGTTAATATATATAATAATTATTGAAACAAACAATTATATCTAAATTCATTTAATATAATATATTTTCATTTGTTATATTTCTCATGTATTTTGCAAATAAAAAACAATTTTCATATCTTAAAGCAAAAACGAATAATAATTGAAAGATAAAAGCTTTAATCTTATATACATACATGTATGTATACACGCACATACACACACAAACACTATGAGTAGCGTCCTAAACATTCACCCAAATACCAGTATGTCACCTTGAATGTTCGTTCACTGTTTCATGAAAGATAATTATTTTATCTCCAGCATCTAGCTTACAGATTTATAAATCTAACATTTGTCAGTGCATTGAATATAGATACCACATCTTTCTTCTGATTTCGTTAAGTGTCTAAAAATTATTAATAGGATTAAATGATAAAGTTAAAATGTTACTTGTTGTGGCATGGCATTAAGGCACATGGCATTCTCAATTGCTATTATATAAATTTCATACCCCTTTTTCTATAATGTTTGCCAAGGTCATTATTCTGATGAGTTTTCGTCATTGTTATTTCGACCTCTCAAATTTAAGCGCAATACATATGAAAGAAAGATGATCTATCTATTGTCCCTCAAACTATGGGTTAAATAGCAGGACAGATTAGCAAAAATATAAATGAGTGTAAGTAAAATATTTTCTTCTCGCCAGATTTTTCAACCTATACAACAAATCAATTCTGAGTTATCTAGAATTTATAACAAAAAATGATTAAAAAGCGGAAATAAAAGACATCATATGAACTACTGTAAGATCGAATTCATGGTAATCAGTAGAATTATGAGCCCGAAATGCCAGCTACAAGGTGGGATACTAAAATGTAGCAGTTGCAAAAGATTTAAATACATTTTAATTGTTCTAACCTAATACAGAAATTTCGACCCTGTGATCCGAAAGCGTATTAGCATGGCCAAGGATGCATTCCAGAAGCTAAGTAGATTATTTAGAGACAGGTAAATTTCGATGGAAACAAAGGAGAGAGTAGTGGATTGTTATAGGATATCTGTTCTTCAGTATGACAGCGAATGCTAAACAATCTCAGCAAAGATTAATGAAAGACTTGAAGCAATCAAAATGTGGTTTTAATTAAAGATGTTGAAGATATGATGTATCGCAACGACAAGGTTTTGGAAAGGACGGGAACAAAAAGGAAATTGATACTTAACGCCAGGAAAAAACAGCTGAAGCTCATGGGACATGTCCTGAGGAAGGTTGGTCTGAAGAATCTGATACTCACACGATGGTTAGAGGGAAGGAGAGACAGGGGAAATTACCGCGTGACAATGATGGACGAATAGATGGAAGATCAGGGGTTGAAAGTGTTTACAATAAAAGGGTTTTTAGGATTCAAAAGGTATAAGGAAATGAGGAAGGCCATGATCGATTACGTTCTGAAGGGACACGAACCATAGAAGAAGAAGAAGAATACGGCCCAAAAGAAGAAACACATTCTAAAAAGTCAGCTCCATATTTCACATTGTACTCTATCGTAATCCTTTTAAAAACTTGCAGGCTTCTTCTGAGCAAGGACAAAACTCTTTTGTAAAATGGAAATAAAATGTGTACTTGAGATTAGAATTAGCAATTGACTACAGTTCAGAATTCTTGAATAATTAAAGAGACTTACTAGAGAAGAGAATATTGCTTAAAAGTCAAAGGATTGGAAGATGTAAACAGTCATTTCCTGAATTTATCTCAATACGTAATTTTGGGGACACTATTTAATAGGTTATACGAAAGACATCTATAATTTAAACAACTTCATTAAGGAGTTTAGATAAGAAAAATGGTTCCGAATTTTAAGTCAACTAAATAGATCAATATTATATTTTGTTTAGCTACACATATTCCAAATTTTATTTCGTAAAAATCAAACAATGTTTTATCAAGAAAATTGAGAATTACTATTTCATAGTGAAATTTAATTTTTCAACGACTTATTAATATCTCATTCGATTATCCTTACGGGCATTTTAGAAAGATCCAACCTTTATTGCTAAAAACGAATTCTCAATAACATATTAAAAAATGAATATTGCTTGTCCAATAGTTAAATATAGTGACTTCCGGACAGAGTTCATTACGTTATTTTATGGTGCGATAATATATTTATTTTCTTCTTATATTGACAAATGAATATATATATATATATATATATATATATCCTACTTTCGCTTAAAAAGGCGTCAGTGATTTACGGTTTTCAGTTTGCGTAAAAGAGGTCAAGCACTAGTTAAAGGTGAACAAAGATGTTTGAAATTCCATTGATATGTTATTTCTCGTCGAGAGTCAAAGGTAATTATTTACTCAAAGTGCTGACCGCCTGTTGGAATAAGTCCAACACACATATCACTTGAAGAATTCACTTAGCTTAAATAGTTGCGACACAATGGTATAAGAACTGGCTACTGGCCAACTGACTAGTGTCCAGACATTGTTGTAGAACTGGCTTAATTGGAGTATTTGACCTTCTAATCTATTACTGACGTGGTAACATATTTGTCTGGTCGACAACTGAAAACATGACTTTATCCCTCTTTCTGTATTAGTTTTAACAAATATTTGAGAAAGAGAAGGATATGAGTGTAACGTTTATAGGCTCAAAATATTTTTGCATTTAAATTATACTTACCTTGTTATTCTGCTTACATTCTTTTGTCTAGCCTCGTAACTTAGAAACTTCTTTTCGATTTGAAAATTAATTTATTGGAAGGAAACTATATATAATCGGAAATGCAATATATTCAAAGTCGATTTTTCCCCATCAAAAAACCTGAAATTTTTACATAAATGCAGAAATATGTTTACTATTCTATGGGAAACCTTTCTGTATATAATCGAATGCATGACATTTACAATCATAATATAGGCAAACATATGATGCTTTCTTTAAAGAAAATGCCAGCTATATCTAAGGAAGTAAATAGTGATTAAGGTGCAGTAATATTTTGAAAGACGAAAATTAAAAATAACATACAATTTCAATATAATTTCATAGATGAGACAAACATGCAAGTTAGCATTCCAAATGGAAGCAGTCTCCCTAAACTTTTCATATAAAGAAGAAAATATTATTTTCGAAAAAAATGTACATGAAAAAAGTTCATATTATATAAGCTAAGAGACGAAGGGTATATTTCGTTTTCTACATCCTACACAGTATGCTAATAATAGTGTTGCGAATCCTATTTTAACTTGACTTAATTTGCTTTTAGCAACGTCTTTTGTCGAATAAAGATTTCCATATTTATGTCACCCACAATCCGCTTCGTTAAAGCTATATTAAGTTCGTGTTTTGCAGGTCAATAAATAAAATGATTTGAGTTGAAATATTTGTAAAGTGCTGTTTTTAAATAGAAATCAAAATGATTATTTTAATAGGTGTGTAATCGGATTCACGGATTCTGGTGAATTCTCTTTTTGTTTCTGATGAATTGATATCCATGTTAAGGCATCAGTATCTTGGCATCCGTTTAAATTAGAGTTTCAAAATCATGGCTGTCACGTTCCAAGACTTTTCGCGAAAATGTCTGTCCTACTATTTCAGTCAAAGCTACGTTTTGAAGAGAAGGATACTTACCTTAGCATAAATGAGTTTAAAAAAGTTGAAAACTTTCAATCAATGTAGCTAGCCATGACTCTACAAATCTTAACTAATGTCATTTAATTAAGTAAATTTCTGATGAATGTGAAATATTAGTATCATAATATGTAGTTTGAATATAAAAATATTTGTGATAAGTTAGAGAATAGAATAAGATAATAAGATAAATTATATAAATGGTTAATGGAACGTAGATTGAAATTAAACAGAACGATTAAATTAAATTACTTATTTTGTATTTAAAAATACTTTGGACTAATTAATATTAAATTATGAAAATAAGATAACGCTTACGATAAATTTAATATTAAATTTCTAGCGTCTTCCGAAATGTCTAAATGAACAACCTAGCCTATCTCACTTAGAATCTTACCGGTTGTTATTGTTTTATTCATACTTACTAACAACAGTAATATGCTCCATTACCCTGAGTATTAAATTATCGTGGAAGAGTAAGAAACTGATGAACGTTGTTTAATAAATCATATTAAAAAAAAACTTATACTGCATTTTTAAAGCAGAAAATTTGATAATACTTCTTATGAGGAATCACTGAGTCAATGAGTAACATTGTGTATTACAAAATGTAATAACTTATCTTGTGAATCGCAATATAATTAAATAATATGTATATTTCTTTTCTTTTGAAAATGTTCTTGCCTCTTATGAAATTCATTTTCCTTGATGAAGTTTATAAAGATTAAATGTTTTTCAATACCTAAATATATTCAATTGGAGCTTTAGAAAATCAATCAAGACAATTATAGCAGTTTTTGCACCCCGGTTCTATTAGTAACTGGCAGTATAGTCCGGCGTTGCTCGGGTGTAATGAAAGTTTTAAAACAAATCCATGGTTCGGGAGCTCAGACTCTTTGGACGTTGGCACGAAAGATTAAAAAACAATAGTTGTTTCCAGTTAAAGCGAAACCGTAGACTGAAAAAAAAATGAATGGATGTAAGTTAAATTCTGATTTCCTGGTATCGATATTAAAAAAGGTTTTTTCGTCATAAACAGAATTGTGAAGGCTAAATAAGTCCTCTGAGTAAATGGTATCATGGCTGAAACTAAGAAGTACAATTATACCTACTTAGAGCCAAATCCGAAGCAAAAACTAAAATAATAAGGCTGAAAAAATACAGACATGCAGGCAGATAAAAACACATACACACAAACATCTTGCCTTTTATAGATATAAATATAATATTCTTTCTACTTACAGTAGAAATAACATTGAATATTACGTTTGTTCAATCAATATGCCCACAGTTAATATGGGTATGAGACCAAACATCCAATGCATTCTATGACAATATTATTAGAATAATGTAACGTGATGTAATGGTAAGCTAGCTTGTGTACATATGTCATTTACAATCGACTAGTAAGATCGTTTCTTACTGACCACGCCAAAATTTCTACTTTTTATTACATCAAATCTTTGTACTACATCAATGCTATGCTTGGTAAATTACTATAAAAATGTTATTATCCTTCTCTGCTACCATATTCTTATTTCTTCATTTCTTTAGAATATTGTATTTCAGGAGGTGTTCTACCCCCACAAATGATATATTTCTCTGGGTAAATAAGCCAAAAATTTCATAAATAAATAAATTCTCTTAAAACATGGATGCTGCACGAAAAAGGGTAAATTCTAATTTGTCTCCAACATTGCACTAAAAAAAATAATATATTTACAAGGAACTCTTAGTAGACATGCAATCAGTCGACAAAAAAACTAAAAATAATGCGTCACTTTCTTTGGGAAGGTGTTAAAATGCCCAACTGAGTCATTGTTCGAAAACACGCATCTCTGGATGACTTACAACACGGTGAGAAATATGGTTTCCGCCTCTCCGTAGAATTCTTAAAAATTGAAATTTCAAATACCTTTGTAAACATATCAACCTCGTTTTCACTTTCTACAAAAATCAGAAATGCAAAGACATGCTGTGCACATGTGCGGCTAATGTGTGAGTAAAATTAAAAATATATAGAATTTTTGCTGAGTTAATATTTCTTCCGAATGATTCCATTATAGAAAACACTTTTGTTTTTTGAGGGGGGGGAACTATCCTGCTTTCTGTGTCTTACATTCGTCTTGTGAAAAAGATTTTTATATTATATGTGGATGATTACGTTTCTCGTTTTCTTTCTCTTTAATCAGTTGCTTGAATCAGTTTTTTATCAAATAATTTATAATGTTTTTTTTTCTGTGTTTATCGGGCCCAGGAAAATGTACAATGCGTGGTACATTTAAACTCGGTTTACGTTTATTAGGATTACAGTCAGTAAAGTGCCATAGATGAAACACGTTAGGGAGATCATGTCTCGAAAGAGATATGACTGACTGGGCTGAAGATTATCCTGTAGTAAGTTGCCATTGCTTCCCCGGTAGAATGGTTGCCAGCCAAGGCTAAAGAACCCTATCTGTTCTGTTATTCAACCAATAACTGGATGGAAGAGACGGATTAATAACTTTCCCTAAAGGAATTTGCGCGTAAATGAATGCAATGAATTCAATTGGAATTCGAACTCGGAGCCCCGATTTCTCGTTCCAAGCCGATATCCACTGCACCACAAGACACATCCTATTAGGATTAATGCTAATCTTAAAAAGATTTTTCAAATGCCACTAACGGGTAAAACAATTATTCTTATACATACCATATCCCTTCAGTGCGTCGCTGATAGTGCTTCTCCACAACTTCCTCTCTTTTTAGTTTTTTTGTAAATTTTGTCTATTAGCTCTCCATCCCAAACACTGTTGTGCCAAATCTTTGTATAATTCTCTTAACTCGTTAATTCAGTCTATCTAACTAGCTTACATTAAACTTGTCTCATGAGGGTGAAATTCTCTCCGCTTTATATTTTCATTAATTTACCTAGAAATTTAATTGAGTCCATCTCATTCTAATTAGATGTTACCCTTTTTTTTATATTTCCCTGAAACTACCCTCGATACATATATGCCAATCAGTGGTATACACACTATCCTTCTACTCTAGTATTGATATCAGAGTTGCATCAACAATGCCCTGTACGTATATGGCGTTGTTAAGCTTTTCCTTTACAAACACCGATTGTGAGTAGAATTTATGAGTTAGTGAACGCCACATACTAACATTATTTGATTTGTGATATGAGCTCTTTTTCTTTCAGAGATTTCGTTTCCCATAATTATGTCGACAATCACTTATATGAAGGCAAAAACTGCTCCTCCTTTGAATGCTAAGAAAAAATCACTGGATCCCCGAACTGATCAATACGCTAAATTATAGAACTTAGATATCTAGATAATTTACATTTACTGATATTATGCGGAGTATATGTCATTTCTGGGGTTTGTGGCTTTTTCCTCAATAGAAATTTTTACCTTATGATGTGCCGTGAAAGTCATATTTTCTTGCCTTAAAATATTTTCATCTTGAAAAACCTTTTTTACTATATGATTATCCAGAAATTTCTCGCAAGTGTCGCAATATTTCTTTGACAAAACATACAATAGTTTAAGCTTCATAAATTTGCTAACTGCAGATATTAGTGGATAGCATTATCGAGTCTCTATGAACAGTTAGAATCTTTTTTAAATGTCTCAAATCGGAAAAAGGTACCATGTGAGCATTTCCCAGACAAGAAGTATGACATTCTTGATTATGTTATCTTACGTAAGATATATATCGGCATAAGTCACTGTCTCACGACCACGTCACATAGGTGCATTCAGGAACAAGATGAGTTACAAGATATCCTATACAGGGAAATATATTCAGAATATCTCCTACCCATCATCATAAGTATACTCTACCCAGTGTAAAATCAATCTCGTCTTTCAGGATAGGTTGTGTATTTTTCCCGTCAATTTTAAAAATATGCGTAATTTGCCCTTTACACAAAGTAATATGATTTTAACATTGGATATGGTCATTAAAACATGCAATAAAGTAGACATGTTTTTTGGTTGAATATTCCCCAAGAGACAAAGACGCAACAATGCAGAAGGATAACATTAAATTGGAAAAATAGTTACACTGATAAATGGATTAAATGATAAATTAATTTATGTATATTTTCTCATCAATATAATTGCAGCCTGTAGTGGATATGACGGTTGGAATAATTTGTATGTTAGTTTCATAAGTGTTCAACAAAATAATCATGCCACCGAGAAAATCCGAATATAGAAGTCCATAAGATATAGGCTTGTGGGTAATTAAACCATGCAAGCAAATTTACTTTGTACACAAGGGTATCTGCGTAGACCTCTAGTCTGGTATGAGAAGCAATTTAGCTTCACTTAGATAATCTTACTGAATATGTATTTTATTAATATTTCTACCAAGATATATTCTCATTTGAATGACAGCTTTAGACACAGGTTAAATGATTATTTCTGTAACAAGATAAAACCATATATGATCAGCAATCTAGTTCGTTATAGAATGAACAACTGTCTATTGAAATATGGCAAAGACTCTTCTGTTCATTAGATCCTTGAATACATCGGTGAATATATATTTTTATACAAAATGTATTTGGACATTTCACAGAACACATATAAAACGGCTTCACATGAAATTGTTCAGAAACTAAATTTGTAATCGATTCTGCCATTCTATCGCCATAGACTACACAACTTGCTATCGCTTTTATCTCTTAGCAATATTTGCATTTTCACTACCACTTTCAATCTCTCTTCCTTCATTTAACATAAGCTTGTTAGAATGTTTACAACTTGTTTCCCTCCACTATTTTGGGTTCAAAACGTTCTATATATTAAAATTCTACTAGTCCTCTGTTTTCATTATTTGCACTTACCGTAGGTTGATCATTACTATATTTCTGTCAGAAGGTAGAAAGAAATAAGTTGTAAATTGACTTAAGGAATTAAATTAGGTGAGGTTATTTCCTTTAGCCATTTAGAATTCTATAGAAAAATATCATTTCATTAATTCCAGATAGCTTCCCAAGAAAAATAAACTGTTCAAGTAACCCGTTTATTTTTACAGAATTCATTTTTAGAGAATCTCATATAACTTTGTATTACATCAAAACATTGTACTACATCAAAGCTAGGCTTAGTAAATTAATATAAACATGTTATTATCCTTCTCTTCTACCATATTCTTATTTTTTCATTGCATTAGTATATTGTAATTTAGGAGGAGTTCCGCCCCCCAGCCAAATGATATATTTCTCTGGGTAAATAAGCCAAAAATTTGATAAATAGATAAATTCTCTAACAACATGGATTCTGTACGAAAATGGGTAAATTCTATTTTGTCACCAACATTGAACTAAAAAAAAATATATTTACATGGAACTCTCCATGGATATGAAATCGGTCGAAAATAATTTCATTAGTTCCAGATATCCCCCCAAGAAAAATAAACTGTTTAATTAATTCGTTTTTTGATTACTAATTTCTTTCAGAATTCTTTCTTTAAGGAAACTCACATAACTTTGTCTAAAAAGATGTTTGTCTCGCTTCAATTGTTTAGATGGGATATTACGTCACTCTCTTTTTTCATTTTATGGACACGCGTCGGCTTCTTTTGGAAGGTATTTTCATTTCCAATTACTTTCATATTAAGATCTTTTGTATGAAGAGATAGGAAAAATTATTTATATGATATCAACAGTACACAATGATTCATGTATGCCACAGACCGTTTAGAAATATACAATTAACGGAATAATTAAACAGTTTATTGATCTCCCTTTTAGTTGTCACTTTTGTGCTTTATTGAATTCCAATACGTTATTACCAAAAATGAAATGTTTATTTAAATCTCAGTATTAAAACATTTTTGGCATCACAGTTAAATTGTGTGTTATACATATTTCATCACTCTTTCTGGTAATAAATATAAACGTCCATTTTGTTTCCATTTAATTTAAAACTTCCTCGTTAATCAAATGTTCAGCCCAAGCTTATCTCAAAACCCACGATATTCACAACGCCCCCTTTTTCTTGTTGTACTGGGAAGTGTTCTAACTGAAGATGGAAACTGCATCACGGAGATCCGATGGCGAATTAACATGGGGAAGGAAGCATTCCAGAAGTTGTGTAAAGTATTAAAAAACAGAACCATTTTGCTAGAAGCAAAGAAGAGAGTACTGGATTGCTATGTGATGTCAGTTCTTCCATAATGCAGTGAATGCTGGACGATATCTTCGAAAATGAACAAAGAAACTTGAAGCAACGAAAATGTAGTTCTACAGAAGGATGCTGCAAATATCGTGGATCGATCATGTGAGCAATTTTAAGGTTTTGGAAAAGATGGAAACGAAAAGGCAATTAATACGGAGCATCAGCAAGATCCAGCTAAAGTTCCTTGGACATGCAATGAGGAGGGAGGGCTTGGAGAATCTGATACTAGCAGGCTACATAGAGGGGGAAAGAGACAGGGGAAAGTAATGGATAAAATATTTGAAGGGCCTGAGCAGGTGGATGACGGAAATATGGTTGCGTCTTGTAACAGGAAAAACCGTGCTAAAAGTCACCAGGGATAGGGAGATGTGGAAAGCCATGATCGCCTACATCCTGAAAGGACAGGGCACATAGAAGAAGAAGAAAAAGGCTTCGCTTATTTTGGAAGTAAATTGTCTAACACTCCCTCTTATCTGAATGGAAGATTTCATATACGGGTTTTGTATATTCGTTTTTTCTAACTATTTTTTCTGTGTTTTGCAAGAATTGCTTCAATTTCCCTACGCAATATTTGATTTTCAGATGCGTCTTAAGATTTTGGTGCTAAATCATATAATACTTCCTAAATATTTTAATTTTCCTTCTTTATTGAATTTTGGTATATTATCTTACAAAAATGACATTCCAATATATTTGTTTTGTCACATAGTGCGATAAAAATATATCAAACGATTCCGCATTCATTATAATGTTTTTGGCGGATTTCATTATATCTTACTGTCAAATAGATAATTCTAAAGTAATATGCTTTTTCATTTATTAATAGGACACGTTCTTGAAATATCAAACGTTATTGTTAATGAATATTCATAATGATTATTATTTGTTTTAAACAGACTATTTATTATCGTCAATCGAGGGTGAAGATATTATTTAAGAAGATTTCACAGAGGAAAATGACAAGTGGATGATTATCAGGAGCCTAAAACTTCAAATGTGTTTAAATTAGAACAAAATTTGATAAAAACCTATGTAAAATAACAGTGAAACAAATAGAATATACTGGGCATTTAATCTTCTAAGTTATTTATTTAAGATAATGTTAGATTCAGTCTATTTTCAGCTTTTCCTTAAAGTATATACAATATACCTTCAAAGTGAATGTGATTAAATATTCCCAAACATGTTTTTTTCTATATTATCATTTAATTAACATTAACATTTAGAAAATATATTGGAATGGAGCGCTAGAACTTTACTCAGATTCTGAATTGGGGAAGTACAATTTATGTAAAACTGGCTTTTAAATCTTTTTAAGCGTAATTCTAAACTGATATTTAACATGCTGGCTGAAAGAGGCCAGGATATAAATTCGAGCCCATTCCAACATCTTTTCTATGAAATGGATGAAATATATTAAGCTACAAATTTCAACTTGCTTGCTGATACAACTCTCGGTCGATAAATGATATGCAACCTGCATATTCATCAAATTGGATAACAGGAGTAAATTCTGCATTGAAGTATGCAAAACAAATGCATGTAATAAATATTCTGCTGCTATTTTGACCTTTAAACCTGTTATTTTTAAAAAAAATGTATAACTCTTTCTTTCGAAATCTTTTTTCATCTTCAATGCGAAATATAAAAATATCATCGCGTGCCCTATTTGAAGTGCAAGCAGTGAAAATGCCGATAGAATGAGATTTCATTTTGTACAATAATTATACACATGAAAGCTGTAACGATAGTAATATCTTGCCTTAATGGTTTATATTTACCACACAAAAACACACACACTAACCCCATTGCTCTCCCACCTCTATCTCTATGTCTCTGTTTCTGCTTCTATCTATCATTTTTTCTATCTATCACTTTCGATATCGTGGTGCTAGGTAATTGAGTACAAATCATAAAATGACAAAATTATTTGACTGAATATATATTTTCCATTAAATTTGCACATGTTGTGATTTTTCACAGATTAACAAAGATTAAATAAATATCGACTTCAATAATAAGTTGTAATACACGAGAGAAATTTTCTGATTTTTTTACACTGTGGGAGTGCCTATGAAATTAGCACATATGTACATCTTACATAAAATTAAATAAAAATCAATGTAAAATTTATGAAATGTCTATCTGCAGTTACATTCATGCTCAAAGATTTCTTGTTTTCAGATTGATGTTGTTCTCGATGATGCACCATCTGAGAAGATATATATACGTGTAAATTATCGATCAGTTATTTCTGTTATATGCCGAGAATAAGGGGTAACTGAGATTTGCTCAAACATATTACTAGCTCACAACTATCCCTGGCCTAACAAAATGATACAGAGCAAAATAATTTCAAATACAACAGTCCAATGTTTGAGAGAATGCCAAATTATTGTTGGGAAGCACGGCTCTTTGCACATAAGAATGGACTCGCCAGATCTGTACATATAATCCTACCTATACAGAGTACAGCAGAGGTTAAGTTGTAGTTAGTGAGTTAGTAAGTAGATAGTTGGTCAGTAAGGATATAGACTCATTACTATGATATACTTCTTCACCACACATTGTATATATTGATTCCTACTAACAATATTTTTAGTATATTTGAATTAACTAACCAGTATTCCAATTTGTATATTTTTGTTAAATATAACTTACATTTTCTATGTATATATCTGTTTTGTTACTTATTATTTTGCGTTGTTTCTCAACAAGAATCCACAACAAATTGGCGACGAGGATTCAAACAAATTCACGCGGAGAGAAAACATACGTTTCAACGTCAGTCGCCAACAACAAATTGGCGACAAATGATTTTGAACAAGTTCACGCGGAGAAAAAAATACGTTTTTTACATCTGTTATGATGTATATAGCTCCGAAAAACATGGATACGAAACGGCCCCATGAAAGCGAGGCTGGCTCTGTAGGCTTACCGCCCTTAGATAAAACAATAAAGACACTTCCATTGCTAGATAGATAATGTGTTCACGTGTTATTCATTATCGCTTGCCATCGGCGGCAAAACATGGTATCAGAGTGGGATTTTGTTTCTACTTTCGGCGAAGTCATCTCTACACACCTCGGATAAACACACCTTTCATCGGAAAATAACTGAACGAGCAAAACACGGAAGTCGGATCGGATCATTACACACGGCACAAATCAGATATAATACCTCGGAGATAGTACTAATACTTCGGAATAATGGCTTACCCCATCCCACCACCGGAAAAAATGAACATGGACGGCGATTTGAGAGAGAACTGGTCCATATTTAAACTCTCATGGACGAACTACGCAGACGCTACGCGCATTGATAACAAACCGGCTAAAGTCCAGGTAGGAACTTTTCTTTCTATCGCTGGCAAGGAATGCATAAAAATTATTAAAATATCTGTCCATGACAGAGGAGGAACGTGCGGACATCAACTCCATCATAAAAAAATTATCCGACTATTTCGAACATAAATTAAATAGGACATACGAATGCTACGTATTTAATTCATGCGACCAGGAAATAGGCGAACGTTTTGATTCCTATTTGAATAAGCTGAGGAAACTGATAGAAACGTGCAGATACAGCACGTTGGAAGACGAATTACTCCGCGACCGGATAGTGATGGAAACAAATAAAAAGGAAATACAGACCAGACTCCTCAGTGAATCAGATCTAACATTAGACCGGACAATTGATATATGTCGGAGCACTGAAGAAAGGGACAAACAAGTTGACATGATAGGCAGCAGAAACACAACAGAAACACTGCATTATGCCATAAGTTAGAAAAAAGAAAACAGAGACGGGAGCATATCAAGGACTGCAAATTCTGTGGATTAAGCCATGACAAAGGTAAATGTCAGGCCTATGGATTAACCTGCGCAATCTGCTTAAAGCGTAACCACGTTGCAAGGATGTGCCAATCCCAAGCGCATCCACCACGGTCAAACAATAAACTGCCAGCACATGCAAAGGTCCGTTACGTAAACGACGAACCTGCCAGCAGTGATGAAAGCATCTATGCCTTGGACCCTTTGTCAGATCACAAACACTACTACGCAGACATCCACGTATCCCCCTTAGGAGACAAGAAAGCTCTAACCCTCAAGTTCCAAACTGACACTGGGGCAAGCTGCAGCACTCTTGCTCTTGTGGACTGCAAACGCCTCACTACAGCACACTTAAGCCTTCCCATACTAAGCTAAAGGTGTACGACAATTCCATTCTCCAACCCCTGGGAACTGTAACACTGTGGTGCGAAGCAAACAAGAAAAGAAGCATCAAGAAAAAAGTTCATTTTCAAGTAGTGGACAATAATTCGCCATCCATATTATCTGGACGGGCCAGCTCTGCACTCCAGCTTCAACGTTGAATGCGTCAGACACCTGGACGATGTTAAATCACTCACCAAGGAGGGTGTTCCCGATAACTGTAAAGATGTATTTTCCGGGCTGGGAAGACTACCAGGTGAATACAAAATACAGATTGATAAAAACGTCAAACCAGTTCTGAACAACCACCACAGAGTTCCCCTACCACTCAAAACGGAGCTCGACATAGGACAACCTAACAGGGTGAAGCGTCATCCACAAACCCCTAACAGTGACTGGACGTTTGGTATAGTCACTAACAAAGCAGCACCACGCAGCTACATAGTCCAGGTAGAAGGACAACAGTACAGGAGGAACACGATCCACTTGCGCCAACAGACCACATTTCCTGACCGGGCATCCACTGAGCCCCTAAATATCCTACCCCGGCAACTAGATACATTACCCAGGACGTCTGGTATAGTCACTAACAAAGCAGCACCACGCAGCTACATGGTCCAGGTAGATGGACAACAGTACAGGAGAAACACGATCCACTTGCACCAACTGGCCACATTTCCTGACCGGGCACCCACTGAGCCCCTAAATATCCTCCCCCGGCAACTAGATACATTACCCAACCAAACACCAGCTGAACCCCAATACACTCCCATACAAACATGCACATTACAGACACATGAAACCCAACCCCGTAGATCTAGTCGTCCTGTCCAAGTGCCAGCACGATTAAAGGACCATGACCTATCGAAATGTTGGTTCAACTCTTATCTTCTTTCCAAAGTGACAGCTCCAATTGGACTTGGTCCCCACTAGTTATGAATGGGTTACTGAAACAAAAAGAAATGAACAGATTTGTTTATATCAAATGACATTACTAGATGCGCGAAAGCCCTTACTCCAAATGACCCCCTCAAGCATTTTACTGTAGTGTTTTTTTTTTACTTCGCTTTATGAATATGTTGATTAGAATTTGACTGAATGAACTTATTTATTATTAAAAAAGCCATGAGTCCTCATTTTATAACAGTGTTTGAATAACCAAGTCAGGCTTGTCTAATTTTGGTATTCAATGTTCTTATCAGGAATGGCAGTGTTTCTTTTGAAATTCTTTTCTTCTATATATTTTTCTTTAAATATTTTTAATTATGTGCAATCTTAAATATTGAAAAGCACTTTCTTATGCGTGCAATGTAATTACAGTTCATAAAAATACATAGGCTGGCATATAGAGATTATGTACAATATGTTGGTGCGAATTGCAAAAATTACCAGCTGAAGAAAGTTTGTAAAAGTTAGATCACTTTTACCAGCATTTAAGTCTCCCTTCATCTACCGAACGTAAAATTTAAATTGAATTATTTCCCAATGAAATGAAATCACTAACAGGAAAAAATGAGAATTCTAAAAATTTATCATATTGGGAATTTTGAATTTTAGCTGTTTTACTTATTTGAGATTATATTATGCAACTCAAGTTGTTCATCATATATTATTAATGTAGTATAGTTATTAATATGTTTTCTTAATTTAAGTTATAAAGATTGTCATGAATTATGAGAAAGATATAACTTATGAAAAAATCAAAACGATATATTATGAAGGGAATATAATGTTACAAAATGAGAAAAAAATGATTAAAAAATCAAACAAAATTGAAAACATTGCCAAAAAATATTTGAAGGTTATTATGAATGTAAACAAATAATTTGTATAAAACTTACTAAGTTAAGATATAAAAAGACAACCAATCTATTAACTTTTTATTCAAACAAGTACCTAAAAACAGTTTTCTGAACAGTAATTTTTAGTGATATATGGAGAGTTACATTGGATGGGCCTGCAGAATTTGTGTCAGAATTTGTGTCATTCATGGAGATAGACAACTAACCCAACTTTAGAAAACTGCAAATAGTAAAGTTTTGGCCTCGTATTGTAGACAGTAAAATTATAGATTTCCCAAGTTGATGGTTCAAGATAAATACAAAAATACAAAAAATTATTCTAAGTTTATTGGACAAGGTATTTTAAGTCATCACAATGCAGACAACATTTCTTCCCATTCTGCAAACATGACCCAAAACTGAAATGGTCCCCAAAGAAAAGAAAAAAGCACATAGGGACTATCTTGATTACTCTGAGCTGTACTAGCTTCATTCAATAATGCAGAGGAGTCGACAACAACAACAACAAATTGGCGAAGTAGGTTCGTACACAAGTCGCACAACAAATTTACGACGAACTTACGTTCAGGTATACCCTGAATCACTCAAACAAAGTTCTCTACGAAAATTCTTAGAAAATGTTGATCGCAAAAAATTTGGCAACAGAGAGACAGAAGGAAAAACGTGTCGAAATTAATTGCTAGAAAGCTATAGCTAATAGTCAAAGCCCTGAAGAAATTGAAATCATGGAGGAATTTTAGAAAAGAATATTGGAAATTATAAGGAAGAGCAAAGAAACACATATGCAAATGCAAAAAACAAATGAAAAAAGAAATATGGAAATGCGAAAAAGACAATCACAATTACAAGTGCTATTATTAAAATTAACATGTACAGCACTAGAAAGGAACACGGGAAAGGAGGAGACGCTTTCACAAGATCCTGTGCGGAATGCTACTGGAACTTTTAAATACTCAATTGAGGAAGACAAAAACTTTACAAGAGCAATATGAAGATATTTTTAATATCGACTGCCAGCACTAGATTGAAAAGAAATGATTAAAATATTTACTCAGAATATTAGGGACGCACGAACAAACTAAGTTTGTAAATTATATTCTCCCAAAAAAGACGAAAAATTTAACGTTCGATAAGGCAGTGACAGGCCTCACTGAGCTATTTAGCCCTAAATCTCGTCGTTCCATAAAAGATTGAAATGCCTTAATCTACGAAAGGATGAAAACGAAGACTATTCTACATTCGCAGCAATCGTCAAAAAACACTGTGACGATTTTAAATTGTCGGAGCTAACACCAGACAATTTCAAGTGTTTCATATTTGTTCAAGGATTAGTTGATGTTAAAAACAGCAAAATTAAAAAAAAAACGAATGCTGATCAAACTTCAAAGCCAGCCAGGTTTAGCACTACAAAACCGTCAGAGGATTGCCAGATATGCCTCAGTATAAAAAAATGACAGCAAGGACATCGAAGTGTCAGGAGTCGCGCACATTCAAAATGTAAAAATAAATTTACCTTTTGTACACACCACACAAGCAAAACAAGATTATAATGACAAAAAAAGAGATACAAAACTAATTTTGACAAGGATCTAATAAAAAACAATCTCCTCAACTTTTTTCAAGTACAAAATTTGCCAAGCGTGTAGTTACATAGGCCACAAAGCAGTGGTATGTTGAAACAAATGCAAACCTATTAGGGTAAGATCTGCTAGAATGGAATATAACAATGGAAACACCACAAAATATATAGAATTGGAAATGTTGAATAAGAAGACCAAATTACAATTGGATTCGGGATCGGACTTAACAATAACAAATTTACAGACATTGCGGAAGTAGAACGGGCCGACCATGTTACACACTAAAAAAAATGCGAAATATGTAACAGAAAAAAAGATAATATCAGAAGGCGAAATTATCGTGAATGTAAAATTTCAAGAAAAGAACAAAAAACTAAACACCCATAAGCTGGTAGGAACAGACTGGATGCAGAAACATAATATATGGGATTTACCCATTAACTCGCGTTGTAAAAATTTAAAAGCCTGATGACTGAAACTGCAGAATTGAAAAAAAAGTGTTATTCTCAAGCAGTAATCGCGCGGAAGAATATACAACCTGTTTTTATTACACCAATAGTTACGGGAAAAACTTGCAAACCAGGCGAACAAGTGAGACACACCAACCAACAAAAGGTTAAAGAGTCAAGCTCGTCAAACACAAAAAAAGACGTAGGCGCGATGAAAATCAGAAATATTTTGGAAGTTGTTGAGAATATTAGATCCCAAGCAAACCAAAACAAATGCTAGCTCCTCACAAAAAAGAAGCTAAGGAGAGGGTGTTGGGAGCACTCCTTTTTGCACATAAGAATGGACTCGCCTAATGTGTACATATAATCCTGCCTGCACTGAGTACGGCAGACGTTGAGTTGTAGTTAGAGAGTTAGAAAGGAGATAGTTGGTCAGTAATAACATAGACTCATTACCCGGACATACTTCTTCACTAAAAGAGTGTATATATTAATTACTACTAACAGTATTACTAGTATTCCTGAATTGACTAACCAGTGTTCCAGTTTGTATAGTTTTGTTGAATATAACTTACATTTTCTATGTTCATATCTGTTTTTGTTATTTATTATTTTGTGTGGTTTCTCAACAAGAATCCACAACATTTATAATGCAAACTTTCTTCTTACTGGAGAGCTTCTGGGTCAATGTCACTTTGCAAGTTGATATTAAACTTTCTATAAGTAGAAAGGTATTATTACGTGCTCTCGTTTACGGCAGGTATCCATGAAAATCAAAGGAATTAGCAGTTTTCTGCCTTACATTGTTAATGCACATTTTCTTGTTCTAGATATTTTTTTAAAAAGATGGCTATCAGCATCTTCCTTAAATTGACGTCAAATCTCACAAACACTTCATGCATTTTGTTGTCATTTGCAAATTCCATACAATAAAAGCTGTCATTTCAATTTTCTCTTTATGTCTAAAATAGAAATAAAAATGTAAAAAATGTACAGAAACAACTTAAATTTATACTAGTTGGTTGGTTGGTTGGTTGTTTTTTTTATGGCATATCAACCTCGGCGAGTCATTTATTGCCAACTAAATTTTATTTATTTGTTGCTGGTAATACTTTTTTCTTTTAGCAATATATTGTTGTTTTTTATATAAGGTTTGTGTCTAGTAATAATCTTTTCTTTTTCGAGTATCAAGATTCATTGGGATTTGGTTTTAAGAGCAGGGTCACCAAGTCATACCCTGTTATTTACCTCTTAACTGGAGGGAAAAGACGAATTAATACCTTTCCCAAGGGCACCAGTGCTTAAGTGGATGCAGGTTATTCAACTGGAATTCGAACTCGGCTCACCAATTTCGCTTTTGAAGCCAACATCCACTGCACCACAACGCACATCCGTCACTAAGCGCAGGCTCAACTTTGCTTAACTTCGGTGATCGAGTGAGAATCGATGTATTCAACGTGATATGGCCGTAAACCTGAGTAGAATGTAATCGCCCTGCCGATTTCAAATACTACTTAATTCTGCTTCATTTTCTCTACGCCGTTGTCGATGGAGTGGTCTTCGAATCATCATTTTATTTCAGCTATGGCTTAGCAGAATAAAGGATTAGGCTTTTTTTGCCTGATGTGGCAGCCAGCCTGAAGTAAGTTGTTCTTCGTTAGACTATCTTGTCCGAGATTCAAAGATTGATTTTACGTTGAAGCAAGGACACTTGATTGGTTGCGGTATGAAATGCATTAAACCAGTTTTTTAAAAAAAAGTACTATAAAACAAAGTATATATTCATATATGTTGATTTCCTTCTTTGTATTATCTTATGCATTTTCATTCTAAATTGTATATTTTAGTCATGCTTATTGTTAATTGTATATTTCAAACATATGACATTACAAAGAGTAATAGTAACCATCACACACATTGAATAATAGGGTATTCGAAAATTTATTTCGTTTTGCTAAAAATATATATTAGAAGATGAAAAGATTTTTTTAAATCCATTAATAAAAATGTAGCTTCGATTTCAAAAACTGCTCCGTAGAACGGCAAACGTTTTATTATATGTTTAAATAAATATGCATATTTTTCATTTAGCTCGTAGTATGCTTTAAAGTCTGTTGTCAACTTATTTTGTTTTGAATGTTCTACATATTATTAAATTATTATGAATCAATACGATTATAAATGTGTACTTGAAAATTCTGTTGATTATGGGATTTCGGATAGAATATGTAGCAGCAATGATTTTATTTTTTCAGATTTTTTGTTGTTGTTATTTTGCTAAGTAGTATTTTTATTAACATACACGTGATAACAACATTTCTTTTCATCATAGCAAGACATTAATTTCACATTTACTAAATGAATTTGCAGTCAATAAACCTCTGCAGTGTTGGTACTTTTATGTTTCAATGACGCGTCGTAACTAATTTTGTTTTTATTATATTAGACAAAAACAAATTTATATTTAGATGGTTCTGCTGTATTGTTGAAACTGGTTTTCTTATTTTCAATGAACTGAAACAGCACGATGCAAAAAATGAAAGACTAACATTGCTAGTTAAACCTGCTGCAGATATTGGGATAGTGTGTTTACTTCTGAAGGAAGACCTAGGAAGAACCCAAAATCTTTCTTTTTAGTTAAATGGTTAAATACACTATAGATATCATGGTTTTAGAAGATATACGAATATTTTTACTTTTTCTGTAGTAGATACTAGGCTCCTATTTCATTGATAGAATTAAATAATGAGCTAATTAATCTTTTGCAGATTATCAATATTTTAAAATTGAAGTTTATTTTGGATTTTAAAATAATGCTTTCTTTGTTAGTATTTAATATTTGCATTACAATAATATCTATTACTACACATAATTTATTTAGTAATGAAACCAGACATTGAGGATTTTTTCTAAGAGTATTTGAAAAAAAAATTAATGCAGAAAACTCAAGTGGTATTCCATATCAGGCCTACCGCTTTCTAATTCTGTGCTTCTATTCCTTACAGAATTGGTAAATGCTCAATGAAATGTGTAATTACCTTTCGAATAAATTTTAATGTTGTATGCATTTAAATCCTTTCCCTATATTATATTTTAGTAAAGATCTAATTGCAAAATGTATTAACTTGTTGTTGGAATATGTTTAAGAAATTTTAAAGAACTTCGATTCACGTATGAGGATATATAGGAGCAAGGAATGTTTAAATATAGTTGCCAGTTGGAAAAAAGTTATCTTAGAGCGGCATGAATCCAATCAGGTCTAAATCAAAAATGATACCATGATTACGCAATAAATTAATTTCAGGACTGAGGAAATTATTGTTTTTCTAAGAAATGTTTATTAAATTAGTTCTTTCATATCTTGAGCAATTTAAAAATGAATAAAGCTTTTATAGAACGTGGATACACAAATGGCGATGACGAACGTATCACCAGAGCCTCACCTAAATTTTGCGAGCATGGAAAATATATATTCTTCAAGACTTAAGTGGCACTAAAATATCGTTTAACAACCTGAAATACTTTTTTATTTCAGTCCGCAAAAATGCAAATAAACCACTGCATACAACTAAAAGTTTAACCTCATGAGAATACTTAAAAACTAAATAAATACCGCATGGTCCATTACGCGGGTTAATAAGTAACCTACGATGCACTAGGCTGAGGTGGAATAATCTAATACTATATAAAACATTAGTCATACACTTAACGTAGTAATAATGAAAATAGCAATGAAAAGCAGAACTAAAATAGTTTTCAAGTGTGATATAGGACTCTTCTGTTGGTAAAATTTGCAATAATTTATGGATAAAATGCAGGGATCAGTTTTTGTATTAATTATAATAGAGAATAAATCTCCCGAATGTATACTATATAGCAACATCAGTCTATGATGGTTACAAGTAAGAGATTGAAGATAATGTGGACAACGTTCCTGGATATAGAGTATCCTCCTGGCATCTGTTGACCATGTCTGTCATAGTATATAGATATAGAGTATCCTCACCACACGTAATTTGTTCAATAAAAGTCAATGACCATCACTCTCGAATTGGACACTCTCCAGAATCAAATTTGAACTCTAAGACTCATTTATACACGTCGCATTGAATATTCTGAGCTTCCTGAGTAGCTTCCTTGTATTGGTGAACTATAAAATAGGTTGGCTCATGTGGGTCTGCACAGTATATAATGTACCAAAATATCCAACAAATTCAACGTTTATTCAGGATCAGATGATCGCAGTTGCAATGCATCAAAGCAAACATTGACATTTTCTGCACGGTTTTGTGTGTCAACATCATATTGACAGTGTTACACATTTGGGATACAGTATATTTGGTCTGGCCATATGGAGAAAAGACGATATGGATTTTCAATTGCAATACGCAAATCATCTGGTATTATGACAAGCAAATATGTACACCTGTCAGAATGATTGATGGATACAAACATTGTTGTTTCTGGCTGTATGACCCGAGTGATATCGACTTATGCCTTAGCTGAAAAAGAGTTAAGTAAATATTGTATATTAGAAAAATATCTCCCAAACACAGTAAATTCATTACTTAGAATTTTTATGATACATCATTTTATAAACCGCCACTGATTGTGAGAGGACATCATCAATTTTCAATGAAACCATTAAACATAATGTATAACTCTTTTTATACATTTATTACTGAAAAGTATATAGCAACCTTACAATATGTTTCAATCATTCCAAGAAATACCGCATCACATAGTTTAGTGCTGTAATGTAACAAACATATTATTAACACCAGCATCACATATTCTTTCATTCGGCTGATTTTGTAGAGATTTTAGATAATAAAACTTCTACATTCAATCTGTTATAAAACTCGGAAAACATCAATATTATATCTCTCGCTCACATAAACCATAAAAATAGTGAACATTCAAAATCCAAACAGCAGAGCGGAATGAAACGTTTTGATATTATCGTCATTAGCTAAACGCGTGACTTTATTTACAGATTAATTAGAAGAAAGTTGAGAGAGAACCTTAAGTTAAACAAATAAAGACAAGAAACAAATAAACAGAAAAGGAAGAATTACAGGCGAAAACTACAAAATTAATACAAAAAGTATATGAAAAGTGTTTAAAAAAAACTGAAAAGTCAATATATCAGAAAAATTAAAAAGTAACTTTTTGAATTTCAACGATATAATGAATGTAGCGAAAGTCAAATATTCACAATTACAATACACAATCAAAACCTTCACAGAAGAAAATACTGATCACAAAAACACATTAGTCACATTTTAATCTGACCACACTAAACTAATGTTGCACGCTGAAAGAGATATATACCAATATCAATCCAATTATTACAAAACGATTCTTTAAGTATGAAACAAAAATGAACATACTAGTTCGGAAATTAAGAAAACTATTACGAAATTAAACAATTGTTAAGCTTCACAAGATTCTCAAATTGATTCAGAGTGTTTAGAATTAGAAAAACATGCTAAAGCAATGCGGTTTTTCGTGTATTAATATTATACACGATTGAACAAAAATATAATCCAGAAGTCTCACAAACATATATACTGAGCTATCGCAATTCACTAAATTACGATGAAAGATTTAATGAAAACTGTATTAATTAGATTCACATCCTTTTGCGAAAATCAACTCCTCATGATCCACTTTTGTTTTCGTTCTATTAATATATGTAACGATTGGATGTCACGAAACAATTCCAAAGAAATGCATATGTCCATAATCGATAATTATATACCTGCACTGTTGACCGCACAGCATCATATGGCCAAAATATTACCGATTTGTTCTTCTCAACCAATAGAAACCGCATTTCATATTCCGAAACTACTGAATGCCTAACCCTAATAGACTATATTGATTCACATAATCTGCTGCGTCTGGGAAATAAAAATAAGGAAACAACATTAATAACATCCTCAATGATAACTGCAGTCAATTTAAATTTTTCCTAGACAATTTCTTGCACATTTATAAGAATATATATGTAGAGCTGGTGACTGCTATTTGGAATATTTCTTTACCCCCATCACAAACGAATAATGTACGAAAAGAGAGTGATCCTAATCTTTCTGCCGAAACAAATGCACAGAAGCTGAAGTTATGCTAACTGAATCTATAGATATTTATAATTCTGGGAAATAATGATTTGAACTTAACATCAACATCCTTTAATAAATATTAGAACAAATGGCATTCAAATCAGTTCAGTCAATTAAGTGCCGTACACGTTTTGGTGATTATGTCTCTTTCGAGACATGAGTCTCGGGGCAAAAGATTATCCAGCAGTAGGTTGCCATTCCTCTCTGCGGTAGACTGGTTTACAGCCAAGGCTATAGAACCCAATCTGTCCTGTTATTTAAGCCATAACTGGAGGAAGAAGAGACAGATTATATTGCATTATTATATTAAGTATAATTAGTGGGAGATCAGTTTATTACTTCATAACAATAGAAAACCGATCCCCCATTTTATGCCTTAATAATATCTCCAACAATTATATTTAGTTTAGTCATTTTAGTGCCAGACGTGATACACGCTTTGGCGATCACGTCTTGAAAGAGACATGAATGACTAAGCAAAAGATTATCCAGCACTAAGATGCCATTGCTCTCTGCGGTAGACAGCCAAAGCTATAGAACCCGATCTGTCCTGTCAACTGGAATTAGAACTCAGATACCCGATTTCTCGTTCCGAGCCGATATCTACTGCACCACAACGCAAATCCGCACTCAAATCAAACATTTCAAAATACAGTCACATGCATCTGAAATTTGAATGAAAGCAGTGATGGCAGATAATATGAATAGATCATCAAGATTCGGTAGATGGAATTTGTAAATGCCAAACGCTTTGAATACAACATTGTATGGATTAGTTATGGGTAGATTAATTTACAAGATAAGGAAATTGAAGAAAGCATAGGCTGCACTAGTAGGTGTTTATATCAACACCACAAATTGCTAAAACAAAAATAAAACAAAAAGAACAAAATATACTCAAAACTTGTGTAATGATCTTCAATAGATACGTCGGAACAAAAGCTTTGTATGTTTGCCTTGCACAGAGCCATACTCGTGAAGAAATATCAGACACAGTGTGCGATTAATTGCTATGAACCAATTCGTGGACCTGAAACTAGTGGACTTTCTCGATCAACGTATTTCTTCCAACATAGTGGCCTGATGTTGCGGAATCGCAGAAACTGTAACAGGTAGCAGAACACACATCCTTTTAGGATTTTCAATTGACACAAATGATAGGATAAAATTTGGGAAGGACATAATGACATTACCAAGATGATTGCGTTCCACTTATTTTCCAAAATAATTTAGAAATGAAACCTACATAAATACTGTAAGAAGCCATAGGATTTAGATGCATTAAAATCGTCTATTTTTATTATTGTTATTATCATTAATTCATACATGTGTGTGAGCGTGTGCGTGAGGGCAGACACTACGCTTTTTTCCATTAAACATCTAAGAGTTACGTTTCTACATTTCATCAGTATGACTGATGATAACCTTCAGGAACTGATTCATTGCGCTTTCTTAAACTAATGTTCTATACCGATTTGAATGAAAAATCTATATTGAATCCCTTGCAAGGTAAAATTCTAAGAAAATTCATTCACTGTTACATGAGAGACAATATTTATCTAGAGAAACAGTCTTATATATCATTCGTCCATGCTTAGAATATTGATGCCACACACATACACACACTCTCTCTCTCTCTCTCTCTCACACACACACACACACACACACACACACACACATATATATATATATATATATATATATATATATATATATATATATTATGGGTACCTCCATTACATCACAAAATATCCAACATAGTAGGAATTGAAAAGGTTCAATACTTAATAAAACGTACTTTTTCTATCAAAATGTTTATAATATTATTAAGAGGAAAGATCAAAATAAGTTTACTTATTTTTTAATTTTTTTCAATCTCGCTTAACAAGTTCAAAATCTTGGCAGAAAAATTTTGTTTTGTGTTACCCTTGCAGAAAATCTTACGACTGTTTACTTCCGATTACGTAATTTTTTACGTAACTCACTTTTACGGTGACAAATACATCAATTTAGAAATTATCGCTAAACTCAAATAAATGTCGGTTTTTAATTAAACTTTCAGTACTCATTCACAAATGAATAAAATTATTTTTGAAATCATTAGTGTTTTTAAATTATTTACGAAAAAAAATTTAACTCTGTTACATCCGCCCCATCTCCACGCAAATTCAATAAATTTTAATAAATGTTAATTTCTTGAAATTAATTTTTCATTAATTAAACGAAGAACTTACAATATAAAGCATCTATTCTTTTTGATTTAAAATTATTCGGCACTCTCCGAAATCAGCCCCGAAGAGTAAAATAAAAAATGCAATAAAACTTTGATATAATTTAATTTGATAAGCTGTTAATTGCTGGAATAAGCAATAACAATTAAGGATATTATAGTCTGAAGTAGAAAAAAAAATATTTCGATTAATAATAAAATTTTACAATAATTGTTTTAATTTTTTTATATTATAATAATTCATAAAGTTTTGATATATTTTAAAAATTGTTTAAGGAACTGTTGTCCTTTTTTTAGTTAAGAATTAATTATTATACTGTCTATCAAAAAATAAACAAAATTAATAAATATTTTTCAGCCCTTACATTTTTAAAATACCTAAATATTTTTATGTGGAAATAAATATGTTTATGCAAGTACGATGTACAATAGTGGTCATAACAAAATTTCCATAGGGGTCGTATTTATTTTAGAAGTTTACAAGTGTTTTGAATTATTCCCCTTACATGGAAAACGACAGAAACCGCGCTTTGATTCTGATTCAAGTCACTTCAAGACTTTTATAAAATTCAACAGCCTGTTTTGCAAGTCACTTTTTAAACATTTAAAGCACCATTTACATTTGAATTTCTAATGTTCTAATTTTTAAAAATAATATGAAAAACAGATATTAAATATAAAAATTAATAAATGCCATAACATTTCCTAAGTTACCTCTGCCGTTATTTTCATTGTTATTTAATTATAATTTTTTTAAAAGAAAGATTTATATTATTCAATTTTTTTATTTTCATAAAAGATCTTAAAAGGTAGGCCTACAAAGTTAAACTAACTAAAATTCCATTAAATTATGTATAATTGCTGAAAATTGTGTTAAATCTTAAATTTTAACATAGTTATAAATGAAAAAAAAAACGATTTGTATGAATAAGATTCATACCAAAGTCGTCTTCCATACTTTTAGCCGGATACTAAATCATCAGTTGTCGGCTGCTCCTAAGCTGCTGATAATATGTTGACAGCTGTGATAACAAGCTACCGTAATTGAGGAATACATTTTGAAACCGTTTTCAAGCAGTAAGCAAGTAATTCTTGTTTTAAGTCAACTTAAATTATGTTTAAATTCGGTAATTTGAAGAAAAGTATGTGTCAGCGAGGCGTATTTTATTTTTGTAAGATATTTTAAAACAGAGAATTGGCTTCTGCATACAATCGATAAAAAATGGCGGAAATTTTGAAATTCTTTTAATCCGATCAATATAATTTCAGTTTAAAATACACCAGGGTATTTTGAATGACGGAATTAATAAATGTAATCACTTGGCTTTCAATTAAAGCTAATTATAAACCTTGAAGATATATATTCATTATACAATTTTAAATTTAAATTTAGGTATAGAAACATCAATGGAAGTACCTAATATATTCTAATGCTGACCTACGATATATATATATATATATATATATATATATATATATTAAATCATATTTTAGAAGATGTACAATTTTTTCCATTAAAATTGGTACATTTTGTTTCGACTTTTGGCTTCCAATATCTCATCAGGTGGTGCGGAAAGTAATGGAAGACCCCTTTTCTTATATTTGGGAGTTTTGTGTGGGAGGTTGGTGGGGGTTAGCGATAAAGGAATAAGTCTTGTAAATTATCCGTTTGAATTTTGAAGAAAGTGGGGTGGGCAGTTGATATAGTTGATTAATGAGTATCGGCGAATTTTGTAGACAGTTTTAACATTATAAGATGGGATATAATTTTACGGCCTTATGACTATACTTTATTCTTTTATTAGAGGAGCGGTGTAGGGAAGTGTAAATGATGGGGGAGGGTGGAATTTGGACCTATCTGTAATGTTTATTTGTACAACTATAGAATATTTTTGTATCTAACACAGTTTTTATAATTAATCTAATTTTGTATACTTATCCTTAATTTTGAATTTAGGAAAACAATTTTTTCTATAGAATTTAAAATTTTAAATTAGATCACAATATGTTGTATGTAATAGTTAAAATTTAATGTAAGAGGTAAAATTTTATTTTTGTATTTAAGGTAATAGGTAAAATTTAATGTTTGTATTTAAGCTCAGTTTTTTTTTATAATTGATCAAATTTGTATATTTAACATAAATTTTGAATTTAGGAAATCGATTTTTATATAAAATTTTAAAGTATGATTTATAATAAATATTCACAGTTCTATATTATGTATCGAACACTGTTTTAAATTAATGTTTTTGGACGTTGTAAATTTTTTATCTTTCCTTATTCACTTGTATATATATATATATATATATATATATATATATATATATATATATATATATGCTTTTGTACATTTGCCTACACATACATCAATAGTACTTTATTCTGCGTTGTTCAAATAAATACACATATATAATTAAAACGTGAAATTTTCCTATTCTTTCCCCCTCATGTTTATTTCAACTATTACCCATATTACTTATTTTCTTTTCATCTTGCTATTCTTTATTTACAGTAATTTATTTCCTTCTCTCCCTGAAAATATCAGTCTTTTCTTTCAGTCTACCTTTATTACTTAATTTCTTTTCATTCTATGACTTCTTTGATTTAATTCTATGTCTGGTATTTTCAAATGGATATTTTTCTTGTCCAATTTTCGATATTCTTGCTCCGGTATTTTTTGTCTACTCTGCTTTTTGATAGTCACGATAAATGCTACAATTTAAAAAATAAACATGACAAAATATTAACAATAGTCAACTGTGTATGACATTTGTTGAATGTCGCTTTTCTGGACTTGTGCGTTTTGCCATAATGCAGTAAAAATATATTCAGAAAAATCATATTTTTGAGTAGGAATAACGCATACAGACTTGAATAATTACCATGATCTCTTTCATAGTCGTAGAAGACTTGAATCATCAAAGTAAATTTACGTTCTAGCGCAAAATAATTCGAAAACATGCCCAAAATTCGTGGATAGTTGAATTAAACACACCATTTAGCGTTCATATTTTCGTAAATAAAACGCTTTGAAAATTTCCCTGTATTTAATATATATCTAAAACGATTAACTTGACTTTTTATTTTCTATTCTCATTTCCAGTTTTCACTGAGCCTGTTGCATGTTTAATTTTTCCCACCTGAATCTATTCTGCACATATACAAATCTACCATCCGCCCGTGTATTGAATATTGCTGCCATATCTGGTCGGGTGCCCCTGCTGCTCTCCTTGGGATTCTTGACAAAATACAAAGGAGGATCTGTAACGTGGTTGATACTGACTTGGCAGACCGGCTGCAGCCGCTCTCACACCGGCGTGATGTGGCTTCCCTGTGCCTCTTCTACAAGTACTTTCATGGCTTCTGCTCCAATGAGCTTAGATCACTGGTGCCGCCTAAGCACGAATTTACACGAGATACCAGATTAGCAACTAGGTCCCAACCTTTTACAGTTAAACAAATAAGAAGTAACCATAAATTCTACTCCAAGAGCTTCTTTTCTCGCGCTTCCCGCCTGTGGAACTCCCTTCCACAAGTCTGCTTTCCCGACAGTTACAATCTCCAGGTGTTTAAATGTAGGGTCAATAGACACCTCCTATCACACTAACTCCCAACTATTCTCACAACACTCTCATCTACCCAACCCTCATTCTCGGTATCCTTACCCGCCTATCACCCACCCTCTGTCATTTCCTATATTTAATCAGTCTTTCTCCACTCTACGTAGCCCCCTGCACAGTAGTGGCAGTGACATGCCTTGCTCGGGGTGAAACGCTTATTAAAAAAAAAAAAAAGATATACACTCAATAAAAAAAGAAGTCAAACATAATTGTTTTACACGAACTGATGGCGAGTTGCAGGGTTAAGGGCTGGAGGGCGAGCTGCACTCCTATAGAAGTGGGGACGAGAGGATTTGAAGCAGGGTCCTTATGCAAAGCCTTAACAGATATTGGGATAATGGGAGTAAAAAAAAAGCACTCAAGTTCATAACCGAAACAGCGGAAAGAACAGCTAATTGGTTATGGATCAAAAGAGAGAGTGCCTGGATTCCAAATTGTTAGCTAAAATTCACCGAAATTCTGCGTCTAAATTAACGTTTCGGACGAGCTCATGTACGGTTCGCCAGTATTTCGAAAGTGGCTCTGACTGTCGCCAATCAGAAGCATTTGCAAGATTGCGTACCGGGCCTAAACGTAATTTTCCAGTGTCTGAAATCGCTTATCGAGGGTCGGTCAGAAACTGATCATCTCTGGTCGGGTCGGCGCGGTGAGGTGGGTTATGATGTTGAAAGACCCGAAAACCCCTAGCGATCCTCGCGATGACATCACTTACGACACCCTTTAGCGCCCCCATTACGGTGCGTATATTTGAAAACACATGAAATACTTTTATCCCATAAATTATATAATCATATTCAGAAATTTGATTCTATCATATAATTTCCTCTTAATTTTAAATGAAAATATTTTTCTATCTCGACCGACATTTATAAGAGTTTTTTCACCTAACTCAGTAGAAAATACATATATGTTTTTCTTACGAAGACACCACTCCAGAAATTCCATATATAGGTGGTTCAATGAAAAGCACGAGGTTTTAGTAATTCTCTAAGAATTTGTGTTAATTTTTCTCATATTACAAAATTTAATCTTTAATCTGTCTCATATTATGGGAGGTTTTACCGGATAGAGATTCTGTTTGTAGCTTACTCGTACCAAGTTAATGAAAATTATACTTAACATCATAACACTCTGCTCGTTCATGACAAATTTACGTAATCTGATATGAATGATATGAGTGTTCGGAAAATAATCTCAGATTTTAGAGACCAATTTTTTCCTGAATATTTAGAGAGTAATTAGATCACTTAAAATACGAAGCCTGAGCATAATTCCCATATTACCTTCTAGTTACATTTTTTTTATAATTTTACAGATAAAAGTTTCAAGGCAATGAAGCATTTAAATGATTTTGACGATTTCATTATTGGGTTAAAATGTTGTCATGAAGGGGCAGCGGACCTGGTCGATTAACATGTGTTGGACGATTTTGCTTCAATGCATGAATTTCTAGCAATAATCGCCGACAGGTGGGATCTGTTTAGATTTGAGTAATAATGCCCATGGCAGACCATCAAAAGGTCAATGTAATATTTTGTTGATGTAGATGTAGATTCTGTTTTGAAAATTTTGTGTGTGTTGACTCAATGTCATGTTATTGAATAGTTTATTTACTATCGTCATTAAGAATTAATATGTCATCAAATGTAATTATAGGATTAAAAATTTGCTCAAGGTAATATCTTAAATGCAGCATCGAACCTACTTAAAGACGTCGACTCAGTGGACATTCACAGAATTAATGTGGTCCCCACCTCTTGAGATAAACTGATATTGTTTGGATAGTGTTTTCTTGAGGTAGTGTTTTATGAAATTGATTTTCAATTTAAAAATTGCGTCTGTTGACTAAATGGATCTTCAAGATTCGAATCCCACTGCAGACCTTCAGAATCCAGCGTCATACTTTGCAATCAAAAGTGGCTCCTTCACCTCTGTTAATGTTGGCAGTCACTTGGGAAGGGTCATGACCAAATTAGAACCCATGGAATTAAATAAATTTATATCTTTTTTCCCTGTTTAAAGTGAATTGCATGTTATTTTTCAGTTATATTCTTAAAGAGATGGATAAAAAGAGTACACTAATTAACTTATATTTGTGCAACTATAATAGTTTTTAAAACACAAACTAAAAGTGTTCTAAAATAGGACATTATATTTCCAACGACTTGAAAATAACAGATTTGATCGACAATTTCTCTAAAATTTCTACCACAGGATAATTTTAGACATTGTTTTCTTCTTATCAGGTGAAAAGAAATATTCATTAAGAAATGTTAACGTGTTAAGTAAGTATAGTGAAAAATCTTAACATACGTAACGACTTTGATATAATCCAAATGATTTAGGAAATACGCCGATCATCGGAACAAATTTATACGAAATCGAAAGTGTTACGTTAATAACACAAGCCATTAAAACACAATTTAAATATATTTAAATAACTTAACATATTTACTGTTTTCTTCTTAGCTTGTGAATATCCTTATTTAAATGTTGGCCTTCTACAGATTCATGGGGGGATGAGTCATTATTCCACAACGTAAACCCAGGCGTGTTGAGGATGATGTAGTAGTATTAACTCTTTTTTTTATTCAAGATCGTCTAAAAGTAATTACGGGATTAAATCTAACGACGGCAATAAGGATGTCAAGTAAGCATTCCTGTTTCTAATCCATTTCACTAACCGCATAGCTAAAATGACCGCGTACTAATGTTTCATAGTTTTATAAAACAATGAAATACGAAACTGATAGTTTCAAAATTGAGTTAAAAGAATCGATATGAAGATACCAAGTTTTGAGTATGCATATTTAAATAAAAAGAAACAATTTTATGTTAATCATTCAGATATAAACGAATGTGTTTTCATAGCGGTATAGTAAAAGAAGAAGACCAATATGAAAACTTATCTGATGAAAGAATTTAAACTTAGAACTTGAGACAGAATGAAAAAGAAATAAAAGAACGGCAAACAACAATTTTAAAGAGTGTAAATGCTTCGTATTGCCATCTCTTTATTACTCGACTTGACGTAATGGAAATTATTGAGGAATATTTCGGTGGAAATGATCTGTTAAAGAAATATCATGATGTATTTTATCCAAATAGGGATACGTAATCTAAACTTATTTATAAATGGAACTTTGTCTATGTGTATCTGTGTGTGTGTCCGTTACCTATAGACTCCAAAACGGCTGAACCGATTTTCTTGAAAATTTAAACAGTTGTGCTATAAGCGTCTACGAGTGTTCTTAGCTAGGTTTTGTGTCGAGGTACCCCCGATAAATATCGATAATCGAAAAAATCGAAGGAGTGGTCCGATCTTAATCAAATTTGATACACTCAAAGACAAAGGCATAAGAAACGATATTCAGAAGTTTCAAGGTTGCAGTTCTTACAATAGTGCAGAAAATCGATAATATATATATATATAAAAAGCAAGATGTTTGTGTGTGTGTCTGTTTATCTGCCTGTATGTCTGTATTTTTTCAGCCCTTTTATTTTAGTTTTTGCTTCGGGTTTGGCTATAAGTAGGTATAATTGTAGTTCTTAGTGTCAGCCATGCTGCCATTTACTCAGAGGACTTATTTAACCTTCAAAATTCAGTTTACGGCGAAAAAAAACTTATTTGATATCGATACCAGGATATCAAAATTTGACTTACATCCATTCAGTCTACGGTTTCGCTTTAATTGGAAACAACTATTGCTTTTTAGTTTTTTGTGACAACGTCCAAAGAGTCTGAGCTCCAGGACCATGGATTAGTTTTAAAGCTTTAATTTCATCCGAGCTAACGCCGGGCTATACTGCTAATATATATATATATACATATATGCGATTGGTAAATTGTCGCAATTATTTTATTATTTCAAATATTCTTTAGGCTGAGTCTAAGCTCCAGGACCATGGAGTAGTTTTAAAGCTTTCATTACACCCGAACAACGCGGGGCTATACTGCTAGTAACAAATAAGCAACGCAGCACAACTTCAGAAGTGTAAAAGCCAAAGAATATATCTGTAGATATTTTATAAAAGAATCTACACTCAGGAAGAGTATGTGTTACAAAAATATGTTGAAATCTATACGATACGCCCTCTCGCTATTTCATTTTAGGTTTTCTATTCGTACAAATAATCATTATATTTATCATTTTGAGGATCCCGATAACATATATAAATTCCATCGAATATTATTTGATCATTTGTAAAGATATACGAATAAAAGAAGAATAATGATTATATATGAAGAGACCGGGAAGCCTTGTATATGCTTTGCAAGGATCAATAGATTCTGCTAAATTTCGTTTTAGCAATTATTGCTTATTCAAAAAAGGTCCGAACAGAGAATTAAAAATGCATTCTCTGTTACGAACGTTTAATAATAATAATAATAATAATAATAATAATAATAATAATAATAATAATAATGATGACTTGAAGGAGAAGAAAAAAAAAGAAAACACAAATCCTGCCAGTTTCCAGCATTCTTCTAATGCAATATAATTTATTCTCTCTAAACAATTTCAAATTCTTTTCGCGATTCCTTGGGGATATAATGTCTCCAATAATTTGATCTGACGATCTAACGCATTTTCCAACAAAATTAAATTATATATTCCTCACATTTGTATAAGCGTTGCTGTTTATTTCATTTCTTCCTGTGTCATCAGAAACAATTCATCATAGTTCGTGTTAAATCCATTTTGTGTAACTTAAATACAGTTTTTTTTATCAAAATAAAATTAAGCCTTGGAAAACATTTCTAACACATAATTGTGTGTGGAAATACAAAGAAGGTGACAACTTCCCGTTTAATACTGTTGAAAGTTTAAGACGTAAGATGCTGAATAACCTTTTTTGCACGTAATGTTGCCCTCTGAAATAAGAACATTTGTATTAATCATGATTATATCCGATTTATTACTTTATTTTATCGAGTGTTAAGTGTTTCGATGTTATTTTACATTATCTTCAGAATATTGTGAAGTTAATGGATTTTTGTGTTCTATTAGTAATAATGCCTGAAATCAAAATTGAAAAAAAAGATATTCTTAAATACGATCAAAGAAAATTGGTATAAAGAGGGTAAAATATAAATCGTAGCGAAACTATTTCTCGTTGATATATTTCAAAAGTATAAAACACTAAATCTAATAATGAAACAATTAACAAAAATATATTAATCAGTAATATGTAACAATGGTGTCGGCTACTGTTTCATCATAGTTTCATGCCTTACAATCAAATGTATTTAAACAAAAGCTATGTCCAAGGGTATGTGATCGATACCGACTTAGCAGACCGCCTGCAGTCTCTCTCTCACCGGCGTGACGTGGCTTCCCTGTGTCTCTTCTATAAATATTTTCACGGCTTCTGCTCCGATGAACTTAGATCACTGGTGCCCCCTAGGTTCGAACTTGCACGAGATACTAGATTAGCAACTAGATCCCAGCTTTTACAGTGAAACCGATAAAATGCAACCGCAACTTCTACTCCAACAGTTTTTTTTCTCGCACTTTCCGACTGTGGAATTCTTTTCTACATGTCTGTTTCCACGACGGCTACAATATCCAGGAGTTTAAATGTAAGTTCAATAGACACCTCCTAACAAACTAATTTCCATTCTTTCAAACACTCTTACCACCCACCCAACTAGCTATCACCCACCTTCTGACATTTCCTATATCTAACCACTCTTTCTATTTACTTCCCCCTATGTAGCCCCAAGCGCAATAGTGGCAGTGGAATGCCTTGCTAGGGGCGAAATGATTAAAAAAAAGCCCCCTGCACATGAGTGGCATTACCGCCTTGCTTGCGGTGAAATGATTAAAAGAAGCCCCCTGCACATCTGTGACATTACCGCCTTGCTTGGAGTGATTTGATTTTAAAAAAAGCCCCCTGCACATCAGTGGCATTACCGCCTTGCTTGGGGTGAAATGATTAAAAAAAATGTCAAAGACCAAAACGATGCGTGAGAAAATAAATTCAAGTGATTTCTCTGAAGAACATTTTTATTCAACAATGAGAAACTCTTCATTTAAAGATGAATCGTATTGTGTGGAATTAATCCTGTTTTAAGTAACGCATCTTTCACAATACTTTAGGGCAATTCAATATTTCTAGGCAAGCAATAGACACCTAATTGTTTTAACACTTCAAATATGGAACAGATGAAATTTCGACCAGATGAAATCTTGTAACTTTGTAATGCTTTGGTTTTCTTATTTGACAAAATAGAGACGATTATGCGAGATTGTATATAAAATTACTATTTATAACACTTTCTTATTATCGCTATTCTGAAAAATTTAATTTGAACACTCACAGGTTCCTTTTGTCAATTCACATAATATAATTCTGTTCACCATAAGTGAAGCCACGGATAAGATTATAATAATAAAATATATAGCAAAATGCATCAGTTATAAATGTATTCATTGTTCAAACTGCTTCATCTACCAAAAATAGATAGATAGATAGATAGATACATGTAAATAAACTTAGATATAAAAAAAGATAAGAACAACCATAGATACAACAGACCGACAGATAGATACTAAAATTCTTAAATAGCTACAGAGATAAATACATATGAACAATTATAGATTAATAAATATTAGAAGTCTTAGAAACACATAGATAGATAGATAGATAGATAGATAGATAGATAGATTATTGAATTAAGAACCAAATTTCTTTTTTCTGTAAGATCTTTACACAAATTATTTTACAAGCATTGTAATTCATGTTAAATTTAAATGTTTTAATATCGTTGCTCTATATTCTAAATCCTAAATCCTGAATACAATAATTCTTGCCTTATATATATTAACCGGAAAAAAAATCAACATCTACTGGTTTTTCTTATCCAAACAATAATCAATATTATCAATAACATGGGTAGCTGCTGTTTTCAAAAGCTAGATGCTTGGAAAAGAGATCCGTTTCATGCTAGTTAATTTTGAACCGCGAATGTAACATGTTTGCATGACTGTTGGCGCAATATTTCTGCAAAAAGGATAAATAAACCATAATAGAACAGCATTTTGTAATATTTATATTGTAATATATATATATATATATATATATATATATATATATATAGTCATTCGCAGACAGATCTGTTTCGCTGTATCACAGCTCATCAGTATGGTTAGACTCCGATTGCTTTTAACCCAGGATTGAAACCCACCCGAATTGGTGTCAGTATATATATCTATATATATATATATAAAATAAATCTGGAATGAGAACTAGAGTAAAATGACAAAGCATTACTCAACTAAAATAAAACTCGGCTGGCATTTAATAGTTCCCCATTAGGGCGGATGCCGGAGATTGACGCAGCATAAGACTAATTAAATTGAGAAATCCTAGGCACTAGGCTCGGCCAAAATTAGCCATACACACTACCTAACGCTGCATCGGGCTTTTGTCCTCTCAGACAAAACTTTACAGTTGATCAAGAGTGAGAGAGAGAGAGAAATAGAGAAAGAGAAAGAGAGAGATATTCTGGAAAAAATTAAAATAGAAAGTTGTTAGTTAAATAATGGGTTTTGCAGAGTCTATTATCATATAGTGAGTGCGTAGAACACTTCTACAAAGTCATCAACATTTCGAGATTTGAAAAGATTTCTTCATAACAGATACTAGATTTGATCTAGTCATAATAATGAAAATGATTTATTTTTGGATGAATGCACAACTGATGCTCTGGGACACCTTCAAAGTACAAAGCGAAGTTTGATTCTTACCCTTGGTTAAACTCCTATAGCTCCCAGAACCGAATTCCGACTGTATAATCATGATAGTCCCGTTCAGAACAGATGTCGCTCTCTGACCATTCGTAATAATTTAACAGTATACGCAATAAAGCTAAGTTTCTGTTCACTGATAAAGTGGGACGCAAAGTTTATATGGTGTCCCACTTTATCAGTGAACAGAAAATTAGCTTTATTGAGTATACTGTTAAATCCATAGTATTGGATTTCGTGATGAATGGGGGCTCGGTGATTTCTGGAAACACAGGCCGAGTGAAATTGTCTAAAACGAAACTGATGATTTTTAGTCATAATAAAGAATATTTTAGATGTTCCACCAGTCGTTTAATATTTTGTCTTCTCGATTTCACAGTTTTAAAGGGACATGAAATGGAACATTATAAAGAATCTATTACTGGATCTGCTGTTAAGAATTTTGGTTCACTGTTTCCAGCTAGATTTATTTTTCTTAACATAACCTACCGTGAAAGTTTATCAATTTACGATTCGTCTGTAAATATTCCTGACACATCATTAATAATCCGAAGAAAATCTGTACAGTTATCCGTCTGGAACTGCTATCCCGTTTTCAAACACTTTTGCACCGACATAACAGATTTCCTGTATTTTCATAGAAAGTTTCATTGCATTTTCTTTCATAAGCTTTTATCCTTTTTATCTCTACCACAAAAATCTAAGCTTAGTATTAGACTGTACTTAGTAATAATCTTAAAATTTAGCTGTTTTATTCACTAGAACTACTTATCTGTGGAAATATTTTCCGGTGACTTGCCATTCCGTCAACCAGGATTTTCAGAAATTAAAATATATCATACATCTACATCTTTTGCCTTTTTTAATCCTCTTAATGTATGCCATTTTCTCTTCAGTAAAGTTTGTATAGTTTTTGTCAATGTTTTTAAGCGTTTGTCTTAGTGGCACTACCACCTTGATTGGTGGGGTATAATTAAATATAGTTGTTTTTAAATTTTTCTCTTTGCCATAATATCTATTGAATGTGAAAGTCATCGAAGATGACACGGACATGAGATTACTTGTGATAAAATGTCACAGACTCCAATCGGTTTGACATTATGTCCGTGACTATTCCCATCATACAGGAAGGATGATGAAGCTGAACAAACGATGAGGACAAGAGGGACAACAAGATGACATTAAGTTTTACGATTGTTTCAGGCGAGTGTCAAAAGCTAATTCTCATCTATCTATCTATCTATCTATCTATCTATCTATCTATCTATCTATGTGTTTTAAGAGTGTGCGACGCGTCTTTTTGTGTGCTAAGTCATTATTTTAATGGCAAGACACCACACAACAATATTTCGAAATGAATTGACAAAGTCCAGGATTTTATATAAACTTTAACATCGTTAAAATAAAACAGACTTTTAAGAAACAATGTGAAACATTTGGTTTTCATACACAGCAGTTAAATTAATATAACGATACTTAAGTTTTAGGCCGTTCAAAAAGTAAGCAGATTATAAAGTAACAGAAAATAGTCAGGAACAAAAGAAAGTGTACTTAACTATTAAATAATGTCACTTCTCCATGGCAGGGCTGGGCAATTTCATAAAAGTGAAAAAAGAAGCTTTAAACAACATAAATATGTTTATCCAGTAAAATACTAAGTATACCATTGACTGAACGTTTGAGCAAAATAGTTTTATAGAAAATGATTGCAAGAAGAACGTTAATACTAAGCATCGGGAATAGACAGTTGAAATGTGTGAGAAAAGGTGAATTTTATACTCACAGGACAGATTGAAAACAATGCATAACCTACCAAGAGAGCTTGAGTAAATGCAAGGCGGAGCAATGCTGAGGAGAGATAAAAATAACAAACTACAAAAGACAGGAAATTGTCGAGAGTCATGACTACCAATTTATTTAAGGGACACGGCACATATGTTAAAAATTATGTAGAAATACAGAAAAACGATATTCATTGAGAAAAATAGACAAAAAGTAAATATATCGTGATAATTCTATATTTATTTATTTTAAACATTTATCTTTATGTAATGTATCCTTAATGGCTCATTGTTTCAATAGGACGCATTGTTGTATTCTCTGCTGATGGTTAGAATCTGTTGAAAATCAATGTTTCTGAACATTCTGAAATGCATTCTATATAAAGTATTTCCCCATGGTTGCAAAGTGTATGTAATTATTGTCCAATTGATCGGCCTGCTCTTTTCTACTCTTTCTATTTCTTTCTTCTTTTATTTTTGACGAAGTAGCCGAAAAAATATAAATAAAAACGAATAACCGAAAACACTGCCGGTCAATTATCTCTATTAATGAACTATTGTTAACCATTTTATCTGTTGCCTTAAATAATAACTGACTGAGAAGAGGCGTTTAGTATCAAGTGGCTTTTGTCCGTCTACTGACAATACTTCACTGTTATCAACGGCACCGAACTTGTTCCTTGTATTTCGCGTAGAACAATGGACGATATTAGCGTGGAAGTACAATCAGGCACATGTCGTTGCCCATAATGCCGCCGTAAGACTCTAATTATCTACTTGAATGAGACAAGCTACACATTTTTTTTCGTTTTGCATAATTTAAAAAAATGAATGAACGGTAGCTATGATAAATATAAAACAAATAAAAACGATGACTGCAAAAAAATTCTGTACGCAATTAATGGATGTCTGGAGGGATTTCGGAAGAAAATATGGTAATTAGGCGTACCGTACTTTCACACGGACATTTTCTGATTTTTTTTCTTTTCTTTTTGTTATCCTTTTGTTCAACTTATTTTCTGTATTACTGTTCTTTCTACAAGCGCTGGATTGTTGACATTTACACGTCACTCAATTCTCTTCCGTAAATTGTTCGGATATAGGATGTGATGGAAGTTATCAATGCAGATGCCTCACGTCTACTCTGTCCGGTACAATTATTTGGCTAGATCTAAAATCAACGGAAAAAATAAATACCACAATTCTAAGCCACAATCAATTTTTTTAAATTTACATAATCTTCATATTTAATCCAATGTCTAAACTGATTACATATTCATAAATTCCATTTATCTCTCTTTAAATGTGGATGCAAATCGATTCTGACACTGATATTCCTGATGAATATTTTTTAAAATTTGCACTCAATAATATAGATTTACTGTATGCTGTAGGGGAATTCTATCCAAGTCTTAATTAATTTTCCACAGAAATATATCAAACCGATCTTTTACACTCAAAGCGTAATAACATGATTAACTCATTAATTGAATGATTGAAAGATTATCCTTGCTAATTAAAGCATTTATGTCTCATTGCAAAATATCCTGCCATTTAAAAAGCTGATTAAAAACCACATAAAATTTTCCAATAATGATAATTCATATTTATAAATTAAAGACGAAAACATGTCGCTGGTGGTGTTTAATATTAGAGAATATTTTAAAATGTTTTAGATCAAAGTATAATTAAAAATAATTCTACGCGTTATATTAATTTCACTATTACATATACTGATTGATTCATGAATTTTATTCATTTCTCGTATTTTGCATCACTGTGGTCACGATTCCTCTGTCTGCCAACTGTGTTTAATGGTGAACGCAAAGTTAAATAATTTCGCCCAATTCTATCGATTAAAGCGATACTCGGAAGGAAAGTGTGTAGAAACTTGTCACCTTACAACAACACAGATATTTTCGTTTTCGAAATACATCTTCCGAGAAGCCCGTGCTCGCACGCACACACGCACTTATTCACGAACATGCACACACACGTGTATATTCATTTTTCCTTTTTATAAACGTCTTAGTTTTAAATATTTTACTATATTTATCAATTATAACTGCACCATTTTTAAGATATTTATTTCACCAACAACGAGTTATATATATATATATATATATATATATAATTTTTAAGCAGTATATATTCATCTAAGTTTTGTGATTAAAAATAACTGACATGATCTGTCTCTTAAATATTTATTTTAATTTTACAATTTCAAATAGGGTGCTAAACTGTGGTAAATTACAAAGGTCTGATTATATTGTTGCCTCCTTTCTCTACAATTTATTAATCTGCAGTCATTTGCAAGAATACATGTGTTTTCGGGTTGCTATCTGAAATACACAGGGGATATCGGAATTGATAGACACACATATTCTCGCATATGATCTGATTCATTTTTAAATTCAGTTTTTAATTATCTGAAAATTGCGTTTAAGCTGGGTTCTGACCTCTGTAACCACTTTAATATTTATAATACATATAGAAGTAATTTAAGGATTTTAATTTAAGTTTGTAGTATTACTGCAAAATTTATTTGAGTGAATGCACATGTTTGGGGAAATATTCTTTTTTTAAATTGTATAAATTCATTGTATCGACTTACGCTTTCGAGTGATTTCAACGGCAATAGTTTCATTGTAATAAGTCTTTCGAATGTGCAGATATGATAGGTCTGAGAAAAGTAGAGTTGAAATGATTTGCAAAACAACCTGTCGACATAATGATTAACTATAAAGTACAAATATTACATATTGATTAAATTTATATTTATTTTATAAAATTGTAGCAAAAACGTCATTATTTCAAGTAGTTACTTAGTGTTTAGGAAAATTGAAAACACTTTGTAGGAGAAAAATAATAAAACAACAAGAATTAAGAAAACCGAACATATCGGTTGACATTATTTTTTAATGTTTAAAAATTAAATTTGACTCGGAATCAAGAAAACCGGAATAGAGTTACAAAAACGAGGTATACGATAGAGGAAACTCTCAGCATAGAAATTATAGTTAAATATCAACATTTCAAATGTAAAATGATGTGACCCTACCGCCAATCTAGTACTGTACTTAAATTTCAAAACTAGATAAAATGGAGGACAGTTAATTAGGAATTAGGAATGAAAATATTTATAGAAAAATACTGGAAAGCTAGCTGACAACAATTGGAATGTGTCAAAAGCAGAAATTCCATGTCAGAAAAAAAATTGTATATTTGTTTTTATTGAAATGGATGTTAACTAAATATTTTTAAAAAACTGACCAGTTATGGCAACCATATCAACGAGAATGACAAATTGTAGATTATAAATATTAAAGATAGTTCTGGCCAGAATAATTGTCTAGGAAATACGTTGCACGATAATTCGTAGCAGTAAAATTAGCAATTCATTCAATATAATAATTCCACATCATTTCAGTGGAAAGCTTTAGTCCTTGAAGATATAATGAATCCATTTTCTTGAAAGTTTGCATCACCCATGCAGACGTAAGACTTTTAAGGCTAAAAGAAATTATTTCAGGTGATTAAAATAGAACATCTTTCTATTGGAATCAGGGGAATCAAGCAATTAAGCTAATATCGAGTAATATGATATAGGAATGCTTACTTAAGTTACCAAAAACCATCACAAACTACATTAATTCTATTGTCTATGACAATTTGTTACAATCAGGAACAATTATACGTTTTTTGGTAAAAGTGAAGAAGCTGGCAACATTTTATAAGAACGAGAAGAATTATGCTTTCCATTCTATTCCTACTATAGAATTATCCATTATCCAATTGATGCCTGCTACGTAATATTCACCTATCTCGTCTAATATTATGCAACGGGAAAAGTGTTTTCTCAAACAATGAGTAAATTATCGGGTTTATGAGATAACATAATGTTTCTCAGATTAATAATCACGATTCAATTACTGAAATAGAAATAAATACGATTTCTCATTATTTTATAATTATTCTTTGCTATCTATCTACGACAGCGTCGTCTAATTACAATGTTTTTCAAACCTTCTTTTCAAAGACCATAAAATATCTCCTTTTTTATGTAATGATTTTTATAAAATAAAGAGAAGTTATGTGAATAAAGATGATTGACAAACGGTTTATTTTATTTGTCACAAAAATGTTGTACGCTCTAAAGTGTGTAGTTGTATTTCCTGTCGTATTGTTGAAGAATCCAATTTGGGTAATTTTACATTTTCATCTTTTCCTCAACTACACTAACAAAATCTTCCAAAGGCAAACAAATGAAAATGATGTTGGAAAAAAAATTTGACTACTCGAAATTATTCGCTAAAAACGTCACAAATTCATGCGTTATCTTTTCGATATTCACTTAGAAAACAAGGCATACATTTTACTAATCCTACTTTCATACTCAAATAATCTACGAAATTGTTTAGTAGATAAACCAAAACATATAACTTGATTAAAAAAACAACATAAACCAAAAAATAACTTAATGTATTGTAAGCCTAAATGTTGTAAGGCTTTAGGCTTGTAACATGTAAGTTGCAAGAAATTAAGTTGAATTTCACCATTTTTACGCGTAGTAATAATTCGTACATTGCAGATATAAAATTTAAATTTCAATACCATCAGTAAAAGTAAATGTGAATGCTGTATGTTTATTTCTTTTAAGAAATCTTAAAAGCCTTTGATCGATTTGAAAAGAGAATTAATAAATAAAGGATATACAGCAGTGATACTTTAATCGATTCAAGTTACTGAGAAGATGATGCTGTGAACTCGGAATATCGAACAGGGCAATCTGCAAATACGTCCACTTCATGAGACAACTCCGAAACCCCAAATTTTGGTATATATATATATATATATATATATATATATATATATATATATATATTGTGTATTTTGGCAGCATTTTTTCATTAATGCAGGTTTCATTGAATAATATAATAAACAGAAACTAAAAATCCTCGAAGCAATCTGCATTAAACAATTTAAACCTGGTTTGAATACAATCAATTTTGATATTTCCAATAACGTACTCAAATGCCTGTAATCAGATTAGGGACCACAACGCCACTATTTTGTGACTGTCTTCGGCCATCCGCCACGGTAGGGATGGACTTATATTTTTCAATTTAATTCTCTTTATTGTTAATAGCTTAAATATTCTATGTTTACTGTGTGTTAATATTTACTCTTTGATAATGGCTTATGAGAGCCGAAAGCTTAGACCCGATAAAAAAATCAACAATTACTGTGAATTTTGTTGTCTTTCAACGATATCACCATCAAGTATATCAGACGGTATGAACGGATCCTACACAAAATTAATAGACAGAACTTGTGTATATTATTCAATGAAACCTGCATTAATATATATATATATATATATATATATATATATATAAAGAATGTGTCGTCTACATGCCAGTGAAATGAAAATAATATATTATCTCATTTTAACAAATATATTTACCAAATTAACATGATGAATATTGAATTATTAAAGGGACAATGTATAAAATAAAATTCCTATTAGTTTCAACATCGACTTCAAAATCACTTGAAAATCTTCGGGATAGTTTAATTTTTTTATGTTTGGATGCGCGCATAAATTTTACGATGAGTTCATCTGTGGCGGTCGAAAGAAATTTTATTTTTCACTCATTCAGCTGTGCTCGATACAATAATCAAGGAGGTTGTAGTATAGAGTGTTATTTCTGCGACATCATCTTCTCAGATAAACGCGATGATGATGTCTCAGAAACTCTCTGTGTACTATCACGGGTACAAAACATTTTATCGAATCCGGTTTCCAGATGGCGTTTTCCAGCAATAAACCTCTTGATGCAGCTCAGCACCACCCCATAAAAGCTGAAATTCTCTGTCTCCGGGTTGAATCTGAGGACATCATCAATAAATTAAGGGAGTTTTTTTTTTCAGATTGAACAGAGTGAGTGTTCTGAGATGCCGTACTTGATTAATTAACATTAGACTCATCGAACAGTTTCTGTATTAGCTGACACTGTCCTCAGATTGACACCCAAACACTTTGAAATGTTTGTATTGGAGTTTCCGGAGCGAAGGTCTAGCAAGCAGTAGATTACGACCTTTTCAAATATCTGGTGGAGTATATAACTCTAAACACGCTTGATATTTGTTATATTAAATTTTTATCGCACATTTCTAAATTTAGATTAATTTTTTGTGGGGGATACATTTATAATGCGTTACTTTACTTCACCCAATAAAAAGCCAAATTTCGACTGAAGTTAAAATGCTAGTGAATGAGACAGTTGATATGGAGGGGGAAGGAGATAGTGTGACTGTAGATATGGATAGGGAAAGAGATCATAAACATATCATATTAGAGTATTTGTAGGATATATATATATAGTATAATGTAAGTTTGTAGCAGCCAAGGAAACATCGGCCCGGGACTTTCATACTAAGGGACAATTTTGGGGAAACTTCGGTTCTTTGTTTATATAGATTTGCTCATCTGATTATTATTAGTATTATTATTATTGTTATGTCATTTTTCATCATATTTCGATTTCTGCTTTGGTCGCACTACCAACTGCGGGAAGACCTAAGGCAGGTCGTGGCGTGTTGTTATGGCCCCATTTCATGTTTTTGTCTATCTTTCCTATCATCCCTAGCATTACATAGATAACGTTTACCTTAGTATGTGGGCTGTACTTAATAAGACAATCTTTTGTACATCTCTTAAGCTGGGGTTTCCAGGGATTCTTTCAATGTGTTGTTTTGTTCCATTTGTTATCATTCCAACTGCACCTACTATTACTGGCACAACTCTTGTTTTCAATTTCCACATTTTTCTATTTCAATTTCCAGGTCTTTATATTTTGACAGTTTTTCAAATTCCTTCATTGCTATGTTACAATTCACTGGACAAGACATATCAATTAATAGACACGTTTTTCTCTTTCTGTCTGTGTAGATGGTGTAATCCCATAGAATGGTGGCATCTTCTATTTCTGTAACCGGTGCAGGGTGATGCTCATACCAATGTTTGTTTACAGATTTTCCATAGTGTTTGCACATTGTCCAACGTAAATATTGCCCAACTCTATCGTGGTGATTTTTATATTCATTTGGGGCAAGCACAGAACAGCCTGAGATTAAGTAGTCTATTATTTCTTGGTGTTTATCAAAAAACCTGCATTTTGGATCCATATTATCATGCATAATATTTGCCCGAAAGGCTTTATTCTTGCAGCACAAGACCAAAGTGAAAAGATTTGGTCTTGTGCTGCAAGAATAAAGCCTTCAGGTTGAGACTTTAATCCAGATGCACGTAACCATCGATGAGTATTAACCTTATCAACATTTGATTTATTGGCACGTTGTTGATATTGGCCATGCAGAGGTTTGTCTTGCCAGCGTTGTTTCATCTGTTCAAGAGCTTTATCTTTGGCTTTTATTTTCATACTTTTTTGCCGCAATAGTTGGTTCCTGGCTTCTGTTTTGAATTTCGACATAATCTACTACCTGTAAATCTTCTTTGTATTTCTTGCCTTCTTTTATTATTGAATATTTTTTCTTTCTTTCTTCATGTTGCCTTACTAATTGTATCATCCAGTCCTTTGTTGTTTCTATGTATGTTAGTAAGCAAATAGTTGTTGTCTGGTATGAAAATTCTAGCTGAATAAGGCCTCTTCCACCTTCTTTACGGAGTATGTATAGACGGTCTACATCAGCATTTGGATGATGCATCTTATGCTTAGAAAGAAGCTTTCTTGTTTTAGAATCTATTCGTCTGATGTCGTTTAGAATCCAGTTTAAGATGTTGGAACTATAATGGACAACTGGGATTGCAAGGCTATTAATGGCAATAATTCTTTTCTGAGAATTCAATTCAGTTTTTAATATCATTTGTAGCCTTCTATATTACTCTTTACGCACAATTTCTTTCATTTATTTATGGTGAATATTTTCACTCTCATTTACACCTAGGTATTTAGAAGCTTCTTCCGGTTTCAATTCTTTTATTGTTACAGCAGGGGCTAAGCTAATTGAGGATGTTTCTTGTATTGATCCACGTAAAACTCTAGCTTTAGCACATTTATTCAAATTGAATTTCATTCCAATGTCTTCGCTGAAGCCTTTTCCAGTTTACAGAAGAACTTCCAGCTCATTATCATTTTTAGCATATAACTTTAAGTCATCCTTGTAATATAGATGGCTTATTTTCTTTTGGCCTATTTATTAACCACATTCTGTCTTATTAAGTTGACTGGTTATTGCTATTAATGATATGCAGAATAGTAAGGGAGACAAAGAATCAGCTTGAAATATACCTCTTTTGATGTTTATTTCATCAGACTTGTAGGTTCCATTTATATGATTGAGGTAAAGGGCTGTTTTCCATATAGACATGCACTGTTTGATGAAATTGATGATGACGGGTGATATCTTGCATATATTTAAAGTCTTTAAAATCCAGGAATGTGGCACACTATAGAATGCTTTACGATAATCTACCCAAGCAGTACTAAGATTTTTCTTTGTACTGTTGCAGTTTTTCAGGATCAATTTTGTTAATAAGCAATTGGTCTTTACATCCATAACAGCCACGTTTGCACCCTTTTTGTTCAAGCGGTAACATGTCATTTCTTTGTCAGAATAAATATGTCTGATTTGTTAAAACAGATTTTAATAGTTTATATGTTGTGGGAAGGCATGTAATTGGTCTGTAGTTTTTCGGGTTGTTTGTGTCACCATTCTTGCGTAGAAGAAATGTAATTCCTTTGGTCATCCATGCAGGAATTTTAGTGGAAGCTTCAACGATTTCTTGAAGCTCTTTGGGTAGTTTTGTATGTGTTGTATTTAAATAATATAGCCAAAAGTTAGGAATTTTATCTATACCTGGAAATTTCCAATTGTGTGCTTTTTTTTGTGCAAATTTAACATCCTCTTCTGTTTCCAGTCCATGTCTGTTCTGGTTTATTTTTCATTCGTTCTATCTCTTGTGCAATCCAATCTACTTCTTTGTTATGTTCTTTAGGGCAAGCCCATATCTTTTCCCAGAACTGTGTAACTTCTTCCATTCTGAGGGAACTGTCACTTCAATTCATTTTTTACCTATATCCCTGTAAAATGTCTTTGCATCGATTTGAAAAAATTTGTTTTGTCTGTAGAATCTTGATCTTTTCTCATTGAGTTTTATTCTTTGAGCCTTCAGTTGAATTGTTTGCTTTATTTTTTCCTTTGTTGATAAGACTTCATTTTAATTTCTCTTGTATTTTCTTTCGACTCTTCTGCTTTTCCTAGTTCTTACATTTATTCCTCTACTCAGTTCATCCAGTACTGATAGTTCACTTCTAAGCTGTTCAATTTCTTTTTCTATTTTTCTTTTCCAAGGTGGATCTTCATATCTCTGAAACCGCCTTGTTTTTAATTTGATGTTCAGTTGTTTGTTGCTGCTATTGCTTGTGCATATATTGCTTCATTGAGATTTGTATGAGTGTCTTCTTCATCCACAATTAGTTTGAGTGCTGCATTGTAGAGATTAATAGTTCGGAGGTTATGCTTTGTCGGTTGTAATTTTGGGGGCTGTTCTCCTTCCTCCATTGCAATATTTTGTATTTGACTTGTATGGTTCTTGATTTCTTCCCCGGCTTCTTGTATACTGTTCTTATTTTCTTATCTCTAACATCCCTCGCGTTACATAGATATAGTGTGCGGGATATGCTTAACAAGACAATTTGTTTACATCACTTAAGCTGGGGTTTTCAGGTATACTTTCAGTGTGTTTTTTGTTCCATTTTTCATCATTCCAAGTGCACCGACTATCACTGGCACGATTCTTGTTTTCAATTTCCAAATTGTTTCTATTTAAATATCAACCATATCAATATCAACCATATCAATCAATAGGCAAGCTTTTTCTTTCTGGTTTTTACCAATAATGTCGGCCTTATTAACTTCAATTTTTCTGTTTGTGTAGATGGTGTAATCCCATAGGGTGCTGAAAACTTTTATTTCCGTAACCGGAGCTGGGTGGTGTTCATACCAGTGCTTGTTTATATATTTTCCATAGTGTTTGCACATTGTCCAATGTAAATATTGCCCCACTCTATCGTGTCGATTTTATATTCATTTGGGGCAAGTACAGAGCATCCTGAAATTAGATGGTCTATTGTTTCTTGGTGTTTATCAAAAAACCTGCATTTTGGATCCACAATATTTGCCTGAAAGTTCCTAGTGAAAAGACTTTGGTCTTGCGCTGCAAGAATAAAGCCGTCAGTTTCAGACTTTAATACAGATGCACGTAACCATCGATGTGTATTAACTTTATGAACATTGGATTTATTGGCACGTTCTGGATATTGGCCATGCAGAGGTTTGTCTTGCCAGCGTTGTTTCATTTGTTAAATTTATTATTGGTGTTTGCTTTGTTTATTTCAAGTCCATCATAAAACACAACTAGACAAAAGCACTGGTATTTGTGGAATAAAGAGAAAGAAATACATATATTCTTTGCTATCAGAAAATATGTGAGTTGCAAAATATTACAACTATTATTATTATTATTGCTATTATTATTATAAATAATAAATTATTATAAATATGATTGAATCGGATAACGATCAATATCAATTATAAACATAAAATATATTGTCCTAACTATCAGCATTGCATTGTTATTGACAGTGTTTCTCTTTAAATAATTAGTACGTGTATGTGTGTGTGTGTGTGTGTGTGTGTATGTGTGTGTGCAAGAGAGATATGGGGCTAACAGTTTTCAAGGCAGAATTTTTTGATAACATGTTTTGCTAGTACATGATGAAGACGCACAATGTGTTTTGATCAATAGCTACTGAATACTCCTGTTTTCATATTACAGTTATATTGATCAGACACAATGATTTGAGACTTCAAGCTTGTGCAGTTTTTGATGGCTTTCCAATATTTTCGCCTCCACAATTCCTCTGAAAATGATTAGGTCAAACGTGGTATTGTTTCATGAAATTAATGAAGGTGCGGAAAGTTTGGTTTGCCTCTCCATACTGATGATACTAAAAATTCAACATTTTTAAAAATCAAATTTACTCCTAATAATGAAGTAATATTACTAAAACACAAGAGCTTAAGGAGTGTAAGAAAACAGAAACATTATTAAAATGCGAGAAAAATAAAATAGTAATCAGCAATACAGTAGATACATTTAAATATTTGACGATCAATGTTGGCCGGAAAACACAGAGCCTAAAGAGAGATCACCAAGTAATAATTGAAAGAAAATAAACTGCTAGCATAGGAGTAACGCTTCCGTCTATCCAAATCAAATATAAATGGATGAGAGATTGTTGCCACTCTAGTACTACTCCACATGAATTTCTGAGAAATCGTTTGTGGTGGCATACGAACAAGAATAGCGTGCTTAAAATTTTCCACAGAAAAATTGACAAAATTACTAACTTTTACGAATTGCGGAAGAGGAAATGATATCTCTAAACATTTGTTGAGTATACCAGGGGCCTAATATATGATTAAAACTTTATTTTGGAGAACATCAAAAGAAGAAAAACTGTTGATGGTTCTGAGGCATGTATTAAAAAAATACGAATTAGAAAATCCGATACACACTAGGCAGATTGTGATAAAGAAGGACAGAATAAAGAGAAACGTAATACAATTATTATGCTTGAATAAACAGATTTTGGAAGAAGTAACAAAAAGACAAAACTTTATTATGAGCAACAATGGACAGGAAGATGGGAAGGGTCATGATCGACAACGAAACATAAATTAAGTGAAAGATACTGACCAGCCACGATTAATTGTGATTTCGTGCTAGCGTAATCATCGAGGAACATATTCTGTCTGCCCAATTACAATCATCATAAAAAGGAGGTCAACCGAAGTATCTTTTATGCACTTTGGATCTCCTTCCAATAATGTAGAAGTCACTTTCCCGAGAAATTGACTGGAGTGATGCAGGAAGAAGAAGGTTTTACCGATATTTTTTGATTGACCTATTTCACAAAGTCTAAGCAAATTACCAAACTTTAGCGGATTTAACATTATATATATATATATATATATATATATATATATATATATATATATATATATATAAATCGAACGGGTATGTATATAATAAGTAAGTGCATGCACACATGCGTGTGCGCTCGTATGTGTGTGTACGCTAATGTTTATAAGTAATATCTCTATAGACTGTTGTATTTGTATGCAGAATTATATGAATTTTGTGTCTGTAAACATATGTTTTATATCACTGATTAGCCAAGCGATGTATCGGTTTTGGCGATAAGAATTTGCATTCCATTTGTAGCACTTAGCAAATTGGTTTGATGCAGAGCAGTGTCTCACAAATGCGTATTTTCAACACTCCAGAAATCGTTTTTCTCTGGCATTTTCGAAGAATATTCATTTATTTAAGAAAATATACTGTCCCCAAAATATGCCTCTCCATATTTTATCAACTGAGAATATGAATATATTTTTTCCTTATTTTTTTTACTTGAAATAATGTTCGACTTCTGCTAAAATAAAGGAAGGTTTCGACACTGAAAAATATTATCTGTGAGAGCACATTGATACGGGTATCATTTACTACATGAAGATATTTAGTCTTGAATATATATGCACATTCTAATGCATAGAAAACGACGAATATATCAAATTTTTATGTGTGCGAGAGCGCAGCACTTTAATGTTTTTTTCAAAATACATCCGCAAATATGTATATATATATATATATATATATATATATATATATATATGGCCTCAAACAATCACACATAAATCTATATGAAATCAAATCAGCCCCAGAGAATCATCAGCAACCTAAAATATTTATCTAATTTCGTTTCAGTCCCAACTCTAGCAGTAAGGAAAATTTTGACAATTCTAAATTTAAATACATTAATTAAGCTCAAAACTACTTAAGAAAACTCCGTTAAAAACAAGGTAGGGAG